>PVHX01003944.1:86389-134107 GCA_004024805.1 Geosciurus inauris
AATTATGATTATATTATGAACATAAATATTGTCTTGTAGCCTATTTTAAAATCTAGTGTTAGATTAAGCATTTTCTCACATTATTAAATTTACTTGATAACATCTATTTATTCATATTAATATTTTTATGAATGTATAATTGAAGCACTGCCCTAAGCAATGGATATTTAGGTGGCTGTTTCTACTTTTTATTGTAAATAACACTGAAATGAACATCTTTATCCATATTACATTACTTTATTATATTAGCTTCTCCAAAATATAATAGCCAGTGAAAGGCTGTTAATATTTTAAAATATGTGGACACATTATATTCCAGACAGGAGGGATTAATATACACTTCCACCAATCACTGCATGTGCACATCTGCAAAATGCAAATGGTAAGCATTCATGTAGACTAGTCACACCTGAAACTATTTATGCAAATGGCCTATTTCCTTGGAGATCTTCTTCAGGTGTATGAATTTACAACTGGAATCCCTTACAGAACCATTCTCTACAGAACCCTGTTTATAACTGCCATTATGGGAAGGATGATGGAGCAAACAATACAAACTCCTTCCACAGACATATTTATCATTTCAGTTCATCTGTCATTATAGACTATCTTGGCTAAGCCTGCTGGCTGAGGTTTAAAGGGCTCAATGGGTCATTGTCGTATACCTATAGGATTCTCTGACTGCTTGAGTATTGATTTATCCATTTTGGAATTCCTTCCCATTGATTTATTAGACCTATACATCTTCTAGTGGCCAGCCTCTGTCTATAAAAGGTGATGGAGAGAACTGTTTCACTAACATGTATTTTATAGCTTACTGACATTCATTGACTGACTTTCTTATTTTCCCAATGTTCGTATTAATGCTAATGGGTGTTATAAGTCTGGCCTTGGTCTTTGTGCATTTTTGGCCCTGCTAAGTACAGCATATAAATGATAATAAAATATAATTACCAAACTTACACTGAAAGAACGTTTTTAGTAATATAAGTTCCACGAAGAACATAAATAGAAAGGGGTTCATACAATAAAGAAATACAATGAATTCCTCAAAAACACTTACCATAAAAAAAGTGGGAGCAGTAGCATATGCCTCTAATCCCAGCAACTCGGGAGGCTGAGGCAGGAGGATCAAAGTTAGCCTCAGCAATTTAACAAGGCCCTAAGCTACTTAGCAAGATCCTATCTCAAATTAAAAAATAAAGAGGACTGGGGATGTGGCTCAGTGGTTAAGAGCCCCTGGGTTCAATACCTAGTATCAAAAAAAAAAAAAAATAGAAAGAAAGGAAAGAAATTTCAAGTTGTTTTGCTAAGACAATGGAAAATTTGTGGTAGGACCTAGGTGGCAGAGAAAGGTTAAGACAGAATGATCACATTCACAGGTAGGGACTTGCAGGGACAGTAAATCAGTGATGGACTCTAATCCCGCCTGGCTCAGGGATAAAAATCAGAACAGTTCCTTGAAAAAGTTCATAGGAAATCTGAGGGATCTTTATTTATATGAATGCTCTTTAATCTATATAGCCAATGCCTTGAATATAGTAGAGACTTTCTTTGCCAATAACTAGCCCAAAGCAATGGAGTCCAAGTGACCCAAATCCAGCATTTTGAAACTGTGGACAATCAATTCATCCTCTGCATTTCTCAGTTTCTACATTTATTCAGTGAGAAAAAAATGATGATCATGGTATGTTGGGTGAAGCACTATTTATGGGCAAAATTCCTATGTTGAAGTTCTAACCTCTTAACCTCAGATTGTGGCTATATTCAAAGACAGAGTCTTTAAAGAGATGATTAAGGCAAAAGAATTCCTTAGGATGGACTCAAAGCCAATGTGACTGTCGCTCTTCTACAATGAGAGTAGGACTCACACAAGCACAGAGGAAGCAGAGGGAGAGGAAGATGAGCATGTACATGCCAAGAAGAGAATCTTCAGAAGAAACCCACCCACTGGCACCTTGATAATAGATGTTCACCTTCTAGAATTGTGAAACAAAATGAATTTCTATTGTTTAAGCTATCCACGCAAGGATACCTACTGTGTGGGAGCCCTACCAATCAAATATAGCACCTGACACTCGTAGATACTAAATAAAGGTTAAGTCTTTTAGTGACAACACTGGGTGCTAGACTGGAGAGGATGTCAAGTAGATGTGCAGAAGAAATTAAGTGAGGCCACTCGTATAGGGATTGAGGCACCATGGAGTGCCAGTTAGCCACACAACAAGAACTGCTCTATTTGTAGATGTCTCCAAAGCTTATTATTGGTGATTTGCCTTCTGACCTCTGACAGCCTCAAACTTTGTCTCTCTTTTGAACAACTGCCCATATGGCCTATTCACGAAAGCCACTTTTCAATATGTCACCAAGCTTCATTGTCAAAAGGGACATCTGTGTTGTCTCTGTCAACCTCCACCATATCTCAACCACAGAGCAAGATGATCTCCATCCATTCTCCATACCAGCTACCCAGTAGAACAAGCAATAAAACTGCTAACTTACATTTCACATATTCCTTGTAATTTGGGGAGTTACCCAAGACAGTTATTATTGTTTGCAATTTACACAGGAAAGATAATGAGACTGAGAAAGTTCAAGTGACTTGCTAACATGACATGAACAGGAAGGGATGCATCCTATGAGATCCAATAACAAGAAAGTAAACCCTCTGGTCTGGCTCTCATACCATGAAGCACATTATAATTCACTGTCTTTCACTCTGTATAATGTGCAAGAAATGTACAAGTAATAGGCCATACTGATGAAATTTCTCAAAATCTATCTATGAGCCAGACTCAAGAATCGTAGTCCAAATGAAAATTATGTAATGTTATAACTCAATTGCACTTTCACCTATATTGAATCTTGTATCATTATTTGTAAACAATAAGAATGACTGAACTCTTAAAAGATTCAAGGTACTGATCTATGAGGGTTATAAAAACATAAATAATATTGCCATTATAAAGATTTTGAATATTGATCATGCTACTAGTTATGACTTCTTGAATATTGATTATGCTACTAGTTATGACTACTTTTTTGACTACTAGTTACTCCTATATACTCATTTATTGAACAAATATTTATTGAGCACTTGCTACATACCTGTCAAAGTTCTGGGATTATAAGTAGTTGGCAAACAGGAAAAATCCCCTGCTCCTTTGGAGCTCATTTATTGTTTTTGCTTTGTTTAGTATTCAACACCCCTACTGCACAGTGTTATATTTGGCATTTGATAGAAGAGGAGATAGAAGCTTTGGGAGTTTAGGTGGTTTTTTTTCCCCAAAGTTATCCACCTAGTGAGGAGAAGACTAGAATTTGAATCCTGGTCCCTTAGTCTCAAAGCCAGGAATGATACTCCCTTGTTGCTTCCATCATAAAGTCCAGCGTTCATTGGTTGGCCTCAGAGTGAATGCTTGGTCATTAGGATGCAGTGCACAGGCTCTTAGGGTAGTGGTTTGTGTCTTTGCTCTCCTGTCTCATGTTGCTATGCATCATTTTTGTTTGCTTTTGTGTTGATTCATTTACTTTCTTTACTCCTCTAGGCTTTGCTAATCTATTGCCTGGAAAATTGTGTGGGGAAAGACTGCAGCAACCTGAAGAGAGTGGACACGGATGATGGGGATCCTGTCCATGGGTAGAGTTGGGGAATAACAGAAGGCTTCTCTTTTCCCCTGGACCCTAGACCCAGGAGAGTCTAGAAAAGCCAGCATTCGAGGGAAAGTCCTGTGACTGTTTACCAGGTCAACACCAGCCCACCACCAGGCAAAATTTCATCTATTCTCACTCTGAAAGCAACATAGCAATCCTTGGGCTAGAATCCCTGGATGAGGATGACTCTTCTAAATCTGCTCTATGCTCAGGCAGTAAGGCTTGCTTAATGCTTTCTCTGGCTAGAATATATATGCTGCAGAAATGCAAATAAATCTGAATTAAGTCTGAAAAATCATCCAGGTACTCATAGAGGTAGAGTATTCTGAAACCAATCCTCATTCATCAGTATTTGTAGATTCAAATGTGTTCACACAATTTCAAGGAATGCAGGGCCTTTCCCAGGAATCTGAGTCTTGATGGTTTTTCTGGATGCCCTGAGCTGTCTGTCTTGGTAGGCTAAATAAAGATCAAAAGAGCCAGTGACTGTTCTTGGTGACACACATGAGTAAGTTGGGGCTGGGACTTTGTTTTAATCTCTACGGGGAAAGAAACACACAAAAACAAAGCCTCACTGAGGCTTAAAACTGTAATGCTTTAAAAATCATTTAGCAGGACAAAACAAATCAAATTGTGTCTCACTTTATTACATTGAATTAGATACTTAGTACCATTAAATATTGTGCTATGTATGGAGGAGCATTGGCATTCTTAGATTTTGGCAAAAGGCTCCCCCTCTCCCCTTTATTTTACCATACCTTGCCCTTTATGAAATGTTATGGGGCCACCTGGAGTTCCCAGCTCTCCCTGTAGACCATGATCCAAGTACCAAAGGTGGAATTTTCTGCCAGAACAGTCTTGAGTCTATTTTTAGGCCCTGTCCATACCTCCTTCTCAGGGCAAATTGAACCACAGATGTCTTACACCCTTGGGTCCAAGAGGTGCTGTGCTGTTTGTGCTGCCATGTGTGGAGCTTGGACATGAGGGCTGAAGCAAACCTGCTCACAGTGAGTCTGGGCTGTGATGGGAAGAGAAGAGGGTCAGGCCACAGGCTGGGGGCAGCAGCAGCAGTTAGCGATCTTCATGTTGTGGTTGGAACTTCAAGAAAGTTGAATCTAAAAATGCTGCATTTGAAATTGTCATTCCATGATGTTATAAAAAGATATCTGTGAAAGTAGGAGAATGGAACAGGTTGTTTTTAAATTTTTTAAGTTGATTTTTAACTTCTAAATATTTAGACATATGGTATGTGAGTTTCCATTTGTTCCCTTGTTCTGGGCCCCACATATGTAAGAGGGCTAAAACAAATCATATGCAAAAATTAAAACAGTAGGTGTCAGACTTTACTATGCATAAAAATTACCTGGAATGCTTATGTAAAATCTGATTCCGGACCTAACCTTCTAGATATCAGATTCACTTGGACCTAGGAAAGTAACATTTTTACTAATTCCCTGGTGGTTTTGATAGAGGTGGTCTGACAACTGAACAACTCTTGGAGAATCACAGTTCCCTGGTCAAGGTAATAATTTTACTGCCAAAGCATACTCAAGAAAACAGCTAAAGGGTAATCTTGAAGTATCATCTGACAAAGTAAAAATTCAATTTTTATACAAAACCAGAATTAAAATATGTTAAGGAGTGTTGTCCCCTACAACACAGTCCTCTCGAAGGTTAGACACTTATCCTAAGTAGGCAGCCATTGCTCAAAACATTTTGACACTGATTTTTTTTTAAATTGCCTTTCGAGGTGGATATGAGACACATGAGAAAGGCAATCTCATTATTTCACATCACAGTTTGCATTTGACAAAAAACAGCATTACACAGAAGGATGATGCATATTACTTAGCAGATTTAGTTCCTATGTTTTCCAAGTCAAAAATGTAATAAAAGAAGATCAATTATATAAACACACCTGTTTATGTCAGCTTCCTTCTGAAACTATACTAAAGCGACAGTGAAGAAAGAAAGACATGAACCTGCAAAAACAAAGAAAGTGAGAAGGTTTGGGAGGATTCAGAAATCAATATTTTAGGTACTGGAAAATGAATAGAAAAGTGACCATGGACTTGGCAGATCCAAAAAAGACAAAACCTGAGCCTGTCATGAGGAAAGCTAAGAAAGAGATTGATTTTACCTTGAACTCTGCCTCAGGAATTACAGGGAACAAGTAATTCAAGGAAGGGGGAAGACAGGACAGAAGTGAATAAAATAGGAATAGTAGAAATTTTCCATAAGAAGCTGTGAGAACCTCAGATCTCTTCCCCCAACCAGGCAGCAACCTTTCTCCAGCAGAAGAGGTGAGTACTGCTCTCTGGACACTCCCCTCCCCCAGAGAGTCTCTGTATTCTAGAACGCTAGTCTTCAAGAGGAGGATGCATGTTCTTACTAAAATTGAACCATTAAGTAAAAATATCCTGAATATTGGGGCCCCATGTCCTTCTTGCTTGAGGATCAAAATGCAGACTTCTGTCCCCTAGACAGGAAATTTGAGGATCATGAGAAATCCATAAGAAAAACCAAAACACTGGAGTCTGTTATTGAGGATCCCTTGTGAAATGGCTTAGTCCTTGCTATTCACCCTACTATAAGACCCATCAATCTACAAGCCTCATAAAAACACAAGATCTCCAACAGTATTTCCAATGGATCACTCTGAATTATAAATAGATCGGTAAATATCATCAGGCACATAAGGAAATTTTCTACCAGGAAAATCAGAGACAAATTTCAAGAAAAGTATAAAGAAGAGAACCAAGGCAGGGAATTGAAAAAACTGAAAAAAGGATGGAAGTATTTTTTTAAAAGAACCTTATTGTTGCCATCCTGAGAAAGATGATCTGCTGAAACCACAAAAAAAAAAAAAAGGAAAAAAAGCGAAAAAAAAAAGAGCAAGGAGCTATCAAAAGAAATGAATAAACTCCTATAAATATCAGAGAATTAAGCAAAAAAAATGGACAGAACAAATACAAGATAAAGATAAGCAAATCTCTAGGTAGAAAAGGCCCTAAGACAGTAACATACCTGGTATTTAAGGTGTTTTTCAGCTACCCAAGTGAAGATATTGAGGATGCTGTTGGACATGCTATGCTGGTCTGAGGTTTATAGGTGGCATATAAAAATAGATGATATAGAAAAGGTCATCTTGAGAGGAGAAAGAAAAGAAGTCTAAAGACTATGCTCTGGGATATATCAAATTTAACATGTTTGGGGAATATAGAAGAGCAAGTAAAGGAGATTACAAAGGAGTGACCAGTAAGTTAGGAGAGGAAAAGAAAAGTGAAGAAAGGCTAATGACCAACTGTCAGATGGAGCTAATGAGTAATATGAAACTTAGGATTTGAACATTTAATTTAATAATTTGAGCTCTGATAGCCTGTTCATACAAAGCACAATGAATAAAGAAAGATCCACCCCAAGTCATGTCATTTACATATGTCATTTCAGTACTCTAAGAGTAAAGACAGAATTATAAATAAAAATGCTAAAATAAAATGTGAAATACAGTATATTGGGAGTCAGGATGTCACAATTCTTCAACAGCTATACTAGAAACTAGAAAATAAGGGAGAAATGTCCTCGAAATTCTAAGATATGTTTTCCAACCTGGAATTTTGTTCCTAGCTAAACTATCAATTAAGTGTGAGAATAAAGAAAGACATTGTAAACATGCAGGCCTTAAAAAAAGATTTACCTCCCATGTTCTGTTTTCTCAGGAAACTGTTAAAATATGTGCTCTCTAAAAACAAGAGACTAAGCCATGAAAGAGAAGGCATGGGATCTAGAAGACAAGCAATTCAACTCATGAGAGAGAAGAGTTTCTAGATGGTAAAGATCAGTCCAAAGTACTATCTGGCTGGTGGCATGGGGAACTAACAGCACAGGTAGAGCAGGAAGCCAGAGTGCTCCAGGAGGGACATGATCAAGGAAGACATTTGGATTGTCTTCTATGGCTGACTGTCCTGAAAGAACTTATAGAAATCTTTTGGGGAATATGGGGATGAATTGATATCTGGTTCATAAAAGTGTAAGTTCCTTAAAAAAAAACAAACCAAAAAACAAGTAATTGACTTCAAGAAAAAAAGATGATGGAAAAAATAAAATATGACTTCTTTCCATTGTGACTCAGCCATACATACTATAGACCAAGTAATGTGAATATCAAATAATGCCTCAGCCAAAATCAGTAATATAACTACTTTGGAAAGGGGAGGGTTTTGGTAAAGGGGAGGATTTTAAGGGTTTTTACCCCTTATAAGAGAGGTAAATCTACTCTTCCCATAGAAAGACATAACTCTAAAAACTGAAAAATCAAGAAACCAGGTTATTTAGAAAGAAACTGAAACACACACACATGCACACTTAAGAAACATGCAGAAAAATTAAAAGCAGTTGCCTCAGAGAAGCAGGTACTGGAGGAGAGATGAAATAAAAAACACTATTGATGTCACCTGAACACAGTGCTGCTATATGATTGACCTACAAAGGGAACAATCCCTGTCCTCTCAAAGCTTACTGTATAATCCTTCTTGAATAGCTCACTGATCTACCTCATACATAAGTATAAAGGGATATTGGTTATGAGGCAGTCACACAAAGTTGAGATTTGGTAAGAGACAACCTTGGAAACAATGATTAATTGGTGGATTGATTTATCAATGGATTAATATGTTTTGAATGGTCTCAAGAGAGAAAGTAAGTTCAGAAGCAAATGGAGACAAAATAGATTGTGAGTAAATAGTACAGATGTGGAAGCAATAAGGAAATTTAAGAACACGTTGAAGGTTCGTTTTGACAATAAAATTAAGAAAAAGGACTTGAGAAATAGTAATAGGCTGTTCCAATTTGGGCAGAGAAGCCCATGAGCAGAAAATATCTTCAAATTTGAGATCAATTTGAGATATTTGGCACCACTAATTTTAGAACGTGAAAATATTTAAAGTGGACATGGAGAGTAGATGGTTCTACAGGTAGGAAGACCATATGAATGGCCAACACAGAAACAAAGGACACAGTGGCAGAGGTCCACATTAGAGATGTGTTGAGGAAATTGACAGAAAGATAAAATTTGCCATTAGTGGAAATTAGCTGTTATTTGGCTATTGAGAATCCAACTTTTTATGACCACTCTATTCAATGAATTTTGATCTCCCTTTGGAGGGAGTCTCTCATTGTACGTGGTCTTGGTGCATCAGTGCCTGTCTCTTCATCTCCTACTACAGAACAAAAAGGGTCAGGTTCTTGCTTTGTCCCTGGAGACACGGAATGGGAGGAAAAGTGGTATGATAGATATTTCAATTTAACAATAGGATATTGTCTCTTTAGACTTTGATCTTGAATAAGCAATAAAAGTATATAGAGTGGATTGCAGATGAGTGCAGCAAAGGAGAAGATATCTGACTTATTCTGCTGGAAATTCAAGCTCTTTGCCTCTTTCCATCCATCCATCAGCTTTTGGAGCTGCTTATATCCTTTCAACAAAATCCCATTTTAAGACATTTCTGGATTTTCTTTCTTTTACTTGTGGTCCAAATCCCTGACTGATACACTGGGAGACACATAGAAGAACTGGTAGGTAGGTCACTTACTAGATGCAAGACAACAAGAACAGTTCCTAGGGCAAGCAGGAAATGGAATATTATTGGCATTGTCAGAGATGGAAAAGAAATTAAGTAGAAGTTATTCAGATCAGAGAAAGACAATGAGTTCAATTTTTCATACTTGTTATGTTTCAGGCCTCAGTGCAGCTAGAGAAAGAGGACTGAAGAAGCACAAGTTGTAGAATTGAATGCTCTAGAAAGGGATACTTGGAGCACGAGACATATATAACAGCTTTCACAAGAACAGATGTAACCCTGTGAAGGTGATTATAGAAGAAGAGGAAAAGTAGAATTCTAAGAGATTCAACAAACACATAGAAGGATATATTTATCCCTTGGTACACACGGAAGATTGGTTCTAGAACCTCCCTTGGATACCAAAATCCTCAGATAATCAGGTCCCTTATATAAAAGGGTGTAGTATTTGCATATAACATATACATATCCTCCCGCACACTTTAAATCACCGCTAATAGAAAGCAAATGTTAGGTGTTACTCTATTATTTAGAATATAAGGAAAAGAAACACCACATGTTTAATATGGATGCAATTATTTTCTGAATAATTTTGGTCTATGGTTGGTTGAATCCATGAATATGGAATCCACAGATATGGAGGGACCACTGTATATTTATTTTAGGAGTAAAAGTAAGGAATTATAGAGAACTTAAATATATAGATGATTATCTTGCTTTAAAGCTTTGTTTTTAATACAAGTTTTAGACATGTGCTAAAGCTTATATTAACAACTTCAGACTTTTTTATAAGGTTTCGAGGGTCTCAAATAATAAGGATGGCTAACAGAAGGCAGCAATAAAGAATGGAACCAACGTTGTCTGCTCCACGGTGTGAGGTTAATGCTGTACATTAAAATTCAGTGATGAATTGGTTTAATTTTTGATTGGGAGATAATTTTAGGAAATGTGCTTTTTTATGGAATTTAAAAAGATCCAACATTCCATGATTTCAATTGGAACAATTCCTAAGCCATTGTTTTCTAGCCACTGCTTAACTCCTTTGTAATTTTCATTCTCTTTTCTTCTGTCTCTATCCTTGCCTACTAAAGCTTTTCAAAAATCACATGTAGCACAGAGGCTAAACCCTCTCAACTCCTATTTTGTCCACCAAAATTCCACAAAAGCCAGTGATTTGTGGGCACAGGGATGGCATTGACAATGGATGCTTGGGTCAGGAGTAATTAAAAAAATGTCAATGGTCAAGGAGGTAGAAATCAGTTCAGACCCAACTGAAGCATTTAGCTATTTTACTGCTGCATCCTTTTAGCCCTCTTTTGGCTTATAAATATTAATTTAAAGACTACCAACAAGGACAGTAAACGGATTTAGGCATAAAACTTCCTGTCAGAGGTGATTTATATCCAATAAAAGGAAAGCAGAATAGAGAAAGCCTGCTTCGCTAAGTTTATGATAGACAGTGAAATAGTACCATCAAAATAAAAAGGCTTTCAGTCTGTCGTCGGCTGTGTGGGTGTCTCCCTTCTTAATAAGCAGCATGCTAGAATTGTATTGTTTGCTTTTATCAGTGCCTTGCACTGTTGAGGGAAACTTCTCCCGCATTGCTAATTGAACTTGTACAGATTTATAGGCTCATGGCCTGAGCATGAGAGAGATTATTAGGACTTAAAAGATAATAGCGCCAGCAAGAAAATTAAAACTGCTTTCCCCACTTATATTTCAATAGTGCATAACTTCTACCCTTTATACATCCTACAATGGCACATGAATTTGTTTAAAAGAAGATCTGTCTTGGAGTCCGTGCAAGAATGATTTAATACCAGAGAATTCTGCTACCATCTTAACAGTACTACAGGAGGCTTGTCCATATGAGCCTGAAAACCATTCCAGCAAAACTATTTTCTAGATCAAAGGTTAATAATTTCACACTTCTGGATGATCACTGTTAGGAGACAATTCCCCACATGCTGGTTTCATGTCTACATATAATTGAGGAGAAACACTTGCTACCTTTATTCCGTTCTATCTTCTCTTCTCATGGTATTTGTACAGTGAATAGTCTTTGAAGAGAGTGATGTAGTCTCCCTCCAGAGTAAAGGGCAGGTGTGTAGTTCAAAAGTCCTCTCCTGTATCATCACCCTCTATATGTGCAGATGCTCCCTTTCCCACTTCGTGTTGCCTTATTGGAGTTTGAGGACCTGATAGAAACGCTAATTCACTGATTCCTTCTTTTACCATAAGTATGAGAGCTCTTGTTTCTGGTCTTGGTAGCTCATGTCTTTGCCAGGACCAATGAGCAACCTAACTTCATAGCTTACAAATAGGTAAAATATCAGACTCTTGATGGTTCATGAAAGTTACCAGCTATGTGAACTTAGAAAAATAATTTGTTTAATATTTAAAATAAAAAGAAGAGTAGCACCTAACTTAAGCCATTATACATCTCTATTCCCCCAAATTTTCACGTACAAATGAGTTTAGTTTACTTTGGCTTTTACCAGAGGGAATCTAACATAATAATGATTGGTGGTAGTGTTATTGAGGGAACTCTCCTTTTCCTCAATCTCTGGGAAGGAGGGGTGTGTTGGGAAATCTTCAGCCTGAATGACAAGGTGACAAATTAATGTGTCTTCTGGCTTTTCAATGCACATGTTTACTGACAAATTTAGAAATACTTATGGCAGCAACTTGATTAAAAATGAACCAATAACCTTAACATATACCTCAGCAAAGATAGCAAATAAGCATGTGAAAAAAGCTTTTATGTGTCATGATGGAAATGCAGAGTAACATGATGAGATACCAACTAACACCCATTATAATGAACAAACTGACTACACCAAATAAAAGCCAGAATGTGGAGCAACAGGAGCTCTGATTCATTGCTGGTATAACATATACTGGTACAGCCACTGTGGAAGGAGAGTCGATAGTTTCTTTCAAAACTAAACACACTCTTGCTAATTGAAGTCTTTGGTGACATGAATCCTGCACACAGACATTTGTAGTAGCTTTATTCATAACAAAACTTGCACAACAAAAATGTCCTTCAGTAGCTGAATGGATAAATAAACCATGGTCCATCCATACAATGGAATGGTATTCAGTGATAAAATTAAATGAACTATCAAGTCACGTAAAGATGTGGAAGAAACTTAACTGCATGATACTCAATGAAAGAAACCAATCTGAAAAGGCTACACACTGTATGATTCCAACTATATGACATTCTGGAAAAGGCAAAACTATGGAGACAGTGAAAAGATCAGTGATTGCCAAAGATTGTGGGGAGGGGGAGGGTTGAGTAGGCAGAATCCAGAGGATTTCCCCATTACGGTGGGGAAGGCTAGTAGTGGGAGAGCTTGTGCTTGTGTGAAAACAGGGCAAATATAGGAACTCTCTCAACATTCAATCTTTGTCTGAATATGAAACTATTGCGAAAAAAAAAAAGTCTTTAGCACTTTGGATAGCAGTATAGAGTTTTCTCAAAAGATTGGGAATGGAACCACCATATGATCTTGTTATTTCACTCCTTGGTATTTATCCAATATAGCTGAAATCAACATATTATAGGGACACTTGCACTCCAATGTTTATAGCAGCACAGTTCACAGTCACCAAGTTATGGAACCAGCTAGCCTAGGTGTTTGTCGATAGATGAATAAATATAGAGAATGTGATATATATACACAATGGAGTTTTACTCAGCCATAAAGAAAAATGAAATTATGTCATCTGCTGGTAAATGGATGGAACTAGAGAACATCATGTTAGGTGATATAATCCAGACTCAGAAGGTCAAGGTCAAATGTTTTTTTCCTCATTTGCAGAGCCTAGAGAGAGGTAAGGGATATAAAAAGGAAGATCTCATGAAAATAGCAGGAAGAACAGTAGGGTACATGAAGGGGATGGAGAGGCTGGGAGGGAGCTGAGAAAGAGGAGAAACTGTGGAATGAAATTGATGAAATTATGCTACATGAATATATGAATATATCACAATGAATTCCACTTATGTATAACTATAATGCAACGATTGAAAAAACAACAATAAATAAATAGAAGACCACGGCTGGGGTTATGGCGCAGTGGTAGCATGCTCACCTGGCATGCATGAGGCACTGGGTTCGATCCTCAGCACCACATAAAAATAAAATAAAGATATTCTGCCTGCCTACAACTAAAAAATAAATGTTTAAAAAATAAATAAATAAATAAATAAATAGAAGACCAGTAGAGTAGAGGAAGGGGAGGAAGGGTGAGGAAAGAGACAGTACTGGGGATTGAAATGGAACAAATTATATTATATGCATTTATGAATATGTCACAATGAACTGTACTATTACATATAACTATATTATTTATGGCAAAAACATAAAAAATAAAATATTTAAATATGAATAAATAGTATTTATGCTAAATATAATTACCAGTAGACTACTAGACATAAAAAGTTAAAAATCTGTTTTTACATAGTAACATATAACTTAAAAATACTTTTAAACCTGATTACCTAAAAATTGCATAATGTCCAATTGCTAAGGCTAGGGTTTTTGACAATGTTCTCTTCCTTTTTCTTTCTCTTTACTATTTCTTTACTTACTATTTCAGAACACTGGAAAAGTACCAGTGGGCAGAAAATGACAAGATACAAGGGAATCCACACTCTCAATCTGGTGAACTAACTAGTAACAAGAGAGAGACATACAGACGAATCAAATGAATGAAAGAAAAGGAAGAGGGCTGAAGTGTCAGGTGAGGACTCAACCTATCCTGGCTAGCCTCAGGATTTCAAATGGAATTATCTATATGCTACATGTCACTTGAAAATTTTTCACCAGTGTCTGGTCATTGTTGCAGTATGGTGAGATGAAGTTCAAGACACATGAATTTGTTTCTTTGTATCTACACAGGGCTGATTTTATGTCTACTGGAAGTCACCAAACACTATTAATTTAACTCTTATAACTTCTAACATTAATACTATATAAAAATTTTATGTACTGCTGACTTGGTTTTACTATAAAAATGCAACTTCACTCTTGATTCTCACAATCTCCTAAATAAGAAAGAAATCTCACAATCTGACTTTGATTCTGTTCTGAGATCCAGTGGGGTGACTAGTATAGATAATGTTCAGTCCATCAAGTTTTTTTTTTGTTTTGTTTTGTTTTGTTTTTTGCTTTCCAGTGTCTCATTATCTGTCCCATTGAAAAAGCTGGAACTTTCACTATAGAATAGAAGAACCATTGTGCTCATCTCCACTTGTCCTGGGGTAGAGTGAACCCTCCCTTTCTCTGTCACCATCTTCCCCTTCAGATTATACATAAAGAAGGAGGATAATGCCCTTTACCAAGTTCTCTACCATTCACATCTTCAGAGATTACAGTATTGTTTCTTTTGGATCATTAAGGGGAGAAATAAGTTGAGCAGGATAGGATTTATGTAAGGAATGGTAGTCTGATGGAGTTCATAATAAAGCATGTTGAGGTTCCCTAAAGTTCCACATGAAGATCACTCTAAAATTAAAAAATAATGGGGATGTATGTGTGGAAGGAAGCCCTGAATGAGGATATACATTTCTTAAAGAGAACAGTATGGTTGAACAAAGCTTTGATGATGGAATTAACATGAAACAAAGGCCCTCTGAGGAAGATCAGTCTGAAAAGAAATGAAGAATACATAAAACTTTGTTTAATTTATGGAATTTATATGCTGCTGACCAGTAAGTATAAAGTTTCATTCCCTTGGTCCTCACTATCACTCATGTATTACTTGTCAGTAAATGTGATGCACTCAGAACATAACAGCTACGGTAATATTTCTGTTCCCACTGCAGCTTTACTACACCCATGAAACTCTGTAATCTTTAAATTCCCTCACTGTTAACATCTGCTGAAACATTATTGGTCCCAGCATAGCCAAGCTGCTCTGAAATTACATTTAGCAGAGTAGTTAATGCTAACAGTATAATTCTAGACGCAACCGTGTTTGAAAAGACTTTTATAACTAGCACAATGATTGTGCTTCCTTTAGGTTTTTATTTCTTTCATATCTGTTTTATATCACAATCTCATTGGCTTGCAGTGTGCAATTTTAAAATAGCATATATATACATATATATACACACACACACATACATTTCAGTAAACACCATAATTACATTTGTATTTTTTTATTCCATACCTAAAACTCTTGTTTTCTAGAACTCTTTTAAAATTAAATGGAAGTCTATTGCAAGAAAGGATTATAAATTTAGCAGCTTGAGGTATGAAATTAATAAAGTTTCTGTAAAATGAAGATATGTTGTCACTTCATTAAAGTTCTTGGGATGTTATAAATTCAAATGGTCTTATACAGAGAAAAAATAAACAGGTTACTTGTGGCTTTTGTTAATGAGGGTGGATTCTTCCTATTGTCATGAAGCAGTTAATATTTTTAAGAAAAGAGATTTGGCCTGAAAAACTATCTTTGTTATAAATGCAATAATGTAAACATTGTACTGACAGTACTTTTAAATAAGGTATCATTGATATATTTTATATCAACATATTTTATGTTAATATAATTATCTTTTATATTATAGAACATGATGTTAAACTATTTTAAGATGTGAATATTTATTTGATCTAGTAAATTGCTTGGTAAATTCTAAAGATTTCCCCAGAGAATATTACTCCTCAAATAAAAATTCTAAATTTTAATTTAATTTCATCATCAAGCAAAAATATGAAATAGTAATTTAATATTAAGCAAAATAAGAAGGGTTTATTATTTTCTAACCTTGTTGAGGGCAGGAATTACATCTTACCAAGAAAGTATAGAGAGTGGTATTTTAAAACAAGATAGTAAAACATCTGGATATGTGAAAGAGGGAAGACTGCTCAAGGACATTCATACTGTTAACTTTAACAAGATTTTATATAACAGTCCTCAAATGCACAAGATGTTTGCCAAAGTTAGTGCCACAAAGCATACTATAGTTAAAGGTATCAATTATATAAAAATATATATGCATAATAATGTATTTAATACATTTTTATGATCATTATATAAATCTGTATACATAATTATATATATAACATGTATCATTTTATATAATTATCTTTAACTACATATATATCTCCTCCTCAATATTTCTGTATTTATATCATGCATAATAGTCTGTTGAGGTCAAGAAGCAGATTATATTCTTAGCAATCTCTACAGGATAAATGTGAAGATATAAGCAAAATTGAGTCTTTCTTTATAAAAAGGTGTGGTATTAATCCTCTACCCCACCCTCAGGAGCCTTCATCCTCCCTGGGTTTTTCATTCTTCATTCCAAGAGCAGTTACATCCACTACTCAAAAACCCAGTGATCAGAAATTCTTCGCTTTGCACTAGTGCCCTCTACTTGCTGGCTAGACTTTTTGCCTGGGTCCTGTAATCCCTCCTTATTCTGTTTCTCTGGCTAGATTTGAGTCTGCTACATGTCTGCCTGTTGTCCAGATCTATGGCTCCCGTGTGATCTGAGAATATGTCCCGTGTTCAAGCAGCAAATACCTGCCAAGCTCCTGCTTTCTAGGTACTGTCCCTTTGTGTGATTACTTGCCCAACTGTGTTGTGTCCCTGTGCCAGATCTCTGGTTCTGCTCCAATCATTGGCTTCTCTTCTCGATTCTATAGGGTTCCCATGAGCTTTTTATTCCACTATTCTATTTCTTACTTTTGGCTTCCTAATTCAACTTCTTCCCTGATCCAAACTTCTTGGCATGTACTGACACACCAAGGTTGACTTGATAAAAATATTTTTTTATGGGATTCAGTTGTCTTTCATGGCATACACAAAAATTCATAATATGAGTTCTAGAGAGAGAAGAAAAATGCTTAGGTTTTAAAGCATATTCACAATGTAATTTAATTACCTGACAATGTAAAATGTTCCATTATCATTGAATATCTACTTTTATTATGTTCCTCTCCTAACCTTGTGCAAGAATATGCATGTAGGGAATCTTACATTTGAGATCTAAGCAGTACCTATTAATGAACAGCAGTAAATAATAACTTGCCAGCTGGATTTCCAGCATTTGACTATAATAATAACATAGTTTCATGTTGCCTTTTCTCCTTCCTTTTCCTCATTATTATTAAAAAGCTAGAATATGGAATTACACTTACTAAAGCAAAGTGAAATATATGAAAAATAGAGAAAGGAGACAAGAAGGTTGTTTAAAATTATTATTTGGGGGTTTGTGTGTATATGTATGAGGAAGAAAGAGAAGTAAGAGGGGGGGAGGGAGAGAGACAGACAGTGATGGGGAAAGGGAGAGAATTTCTCCATTTCTCCTTTATCTCCTGCAAGATTTGTTATTAACAGTGCATGAAGGGGCTCTATCAAGTGACCCAAAAGACTCGGTAAAAGCAATTATTATTGCCTATTACTACTTTCAGTTGCTACTTCCTTCTTTGAAATTTCTTTGCACCCTGTATCCTTAACTATAGGATCTTCCCCTGGGCTTCAACTGATTGGACTAGAGGTAGAAACATGGTCCCATCCCCACCCAATCCTCAGGGGAACTGATTTCTGGTTTGGACTGAGCAAATAAGGTTTTGCTGTTTGTTTTCTTACTCCCTTCTCTTTTCATCCCTCTAATTAAGATAAACAGAAATAAGACGTATAGTGTCATTGAGAGTTGAGGTATCAATTAGAACCATTGCGAACCAGGTAAGTTTAATAAGCAGAAACCAAAAGCCTTGCAGAAGAAATTGTCAGCGGAGAAAATAATGACCAGCAAAATGAGCAGAAAAATCAGACAATACAACCCTAGAGAAAGAGATGTCTAGAGCAGCTCTTGGGGCATTTTTCTAGTCCCATGAAATCTATCTATGCCCTCTCACTATATGTGCTTTCGTGGGGTTATCCTTCATCTCTAAAATAAAATCCTCCTCTGCCTTCCAATGTGAGTTTCTTTAACTAAATTTCTGTTCCTTGCAACCAATGAACCTTAACAAAGATGGCAGTAGAATTACGTCCTTTCTTCAAGAAGCACATGATCCAAGATAGATATAATGGCTGAAAGGATGCATCAAAGGTATCCACTCTGAACAAGAACATAAATGACTAGTGCTTCTGTGAATGGTAGACTCCTTTCATGCTATCCCTAGCCCCATGCTCTTCTATGTATTGCACTTCATTGTAGTTTCCTTGGAGTTACTAAAAAAACAGTTTTGAAAAATGCATCACTTGCCTATATCAGAATGGTAGGGAGAATAAAATATTAGTATTTTATTCTTCATATACAGTAATGTCCATGGTACTATACTAAATAAGGTTAAAAATCAATGACCCTCAAATATTAACATAGGATAAACACTGTAGCTCCTAGAAAAAATGGGTAGTCTCTAGCAACAAAATGAAGCCTGAGTTCTCATTTTACATGGTCTTTAAGACTTTTTGTATTGCTGTTTTTATTATATTTGGCAGACTTTAGAGGGAAAAATCTTGTTATTTTTGAGGCCATTGCTTTCTGATAATGTGTATTTTAATATTATTTGTATGCATATTTTCTATCTTTTCCACCCATGTTTACTTAATTTTAAAAAAGTGCTAATTCCCTGGGACATACAATTCAAGTTTTAATTCACATACTTGGAAACTCTTGAAACCGGAATTTGAGATGAAACTGTTCTCCACTTCTGTTGGCAGGTAGGACCTGTGCAAGCTACAGGCCTCTGCAGCCCAGAAAGTCCATTTTAGTGGGAGCAACCAATCCAGAGTCAGCTCCAAGGGTCACAGCTGGCAAAGCCTGATTCTTCTCCAGACCACTGAGTGGTGTGTTGCAGCACTCAGTGTTGCGGCTGTTAAGGCAGGCCTACCCTCCCGTGTTGCATTAGACTCTAGCAGCTCACTGCCAACTTTTTTCCAGGTTCTTATCTCTCAGATCTGAAGAATGAAATTCAATGGACAAGTAAAGGTAAGAGTGAAAGGAGTAGGATTTATTCAAGTGTGAAGAATAGAAATAGGACTCTTACAGGGCAAGAGGGACCCTGATAGAGGTTGCTGCCTGAGTGTGCTAGTCTCAGGGTTTATATAGCACTTGGGTCAATGCTATTGGTCCAAATTTACGATAATCAGGATTTGGAAAAGCACCAATGCTATTGGTTAGCCCTGCAATCCCATTTAGGTCCTCCCCACTTTCATTTTCCTGTTCTTTGCTGGGAAGCAGAGGCTGAGGTCATCAGATTGTGGATGCTCAGGGATTTAGGCTGCAGCCAAGGTGCTGTGTGGAGTGGGCATCCCCATCAGGCCAGACCACCACAGTGCAACAGGTCGGTGTGCCCTATCCCACCTCAGCCCTGGCTTGGGGCACCTTGGGCCCGCACTGGCATTGCCCTGGCCAGTCATGTTCACCATCTTCACTCACCATCCATGCTCCTGCCACCCTGGGCCACTGTTCCATAGCTTCAGCACGAGGGCATGGCTTCACTATTAAGCATTTGTTTAGGGACATAAAACATTTTAATAATATGAACATAATTTCATAATATGTAAATTTATGACAAGTGGAATCAGCATTGAACTAGGATCACAAGGCTTTGCTTCTGGTCCCAATTCTATTCACTTAATTATTTGTCTCCCTGGGTGTAGTTCTACCTTTCTGAGTCGTTTTTTCCTCATCCATTTTAAAGCATAAAATGTTCAATTTATGGTACCTTTTCAGAACAAAATCAGAAATTTGAATGTTGAAGAGCTTTATGAATCACGTTCTGAATTCTTATAATGGTAGCCATGACAACAAGTAGATGTATAGTATGGTTTTAGGCTAAATTTGAAGTCTCCTTTATATGAGCCTTTCCTCACTGGTAAGTCCCATTGCCTTTAAAAAAAAAATCAATCGCATCTGTTGAACACAGAAGAAAAATATGGGATCTTGATAAAGTGCAGAACCATCAGAATTTATGATAGATCAAATAGGGGTATGAAAAAAAGAAAGGAATGAAAGACTTCTAAAAAGTAGTTGATAGTAATTTATTCAACAACCATCTCAACTGGATCTTCTATAAAATGCTGTCACATGTCCCATTTGTTAATTTAACAATAGGTAAGGAACAAGAAGTTTGTATTCAGTACTCTGCTAACCTTGGGTATAAAACAGAAAATAAACCAGTTTCAGCCCCAAGAACTGTGAGTCTTACTGGAAGAGACTATCAACTACAATACAGTGGAACAAATTGTTTCTGCACAGAGGAGATGCATCCAACCTGACTATTTCCCATGGGAAAGAGCTAAAGAGAGAGAGAGAGAGAGAGAGAGAGAGAGAGAGAGAGAGAGAGAGAAGAGGAGAGAGAGAAAATAAAGATGGAAAAGAAGTGGGGGAAGGAAGAAAGATTCAGGATAGCCAGAGAAAGAGAGATGGAAGACCATTTCAAGAAATAACTAGTCTACAATGTGGTGTTCTCTTAGGACTTGCAATTTGGTCTGATTTTTATAGGAATTTACATGTAATCATTGAAAAGTAATGTAAGCAGCTAAAATGTAGTACAGTATGGATTTCCTCTTTAAGCACTTAAAGAATTCTGATTTTTTGGTTCTTTTGTTTGCTTGGTACTGGACATTGAACCCAGGGCCACTTTACTACTGAGCTACACCCCAGCACTTAATTTTTTATTTTGAGACAGGGTCTTGCTAAGTTGCTGAAGGTGGCCTTCAACTTGTGATTCTCTTGCCTCAGCCTCCTGAGTAGCTGGGTTTATAGATATTCACCACCATTCCTGGCCAATTAAAAATACTGAATATGAGTGCTAATTTGAGGATTCTGTTAGGGTTTTAATGAACTTCAGTTTTGAAAAGAAAGTTGAAAGATTAGCAGGAATAAAATTGGTAGAAAGGAAGGAGGAAGGAGAGAGCAGCATACATATTGCCCCATAATCTGTCATTGTGTATCTGTGTGTGTGTGTATATATATATATACACACATATACACACACATACACTTTTGAATACATTCTAGGTTCTTTGCAGAAATCATGTTCTTTTCCTATCTGTCCCTCATATTTAATACTTCACTGTGTGTAAGATATTACACAAATTGCTATCTTAATATCTGATTTTCAGTGAATTTTAAGTCTCAGAATTAGGAATTAGAAATGTTTGACCCTACTGTGGGCCAGCAGGAGCCACAGAGGGCCCAGATCTGCCCTCAGGAAACTCCACGGGTGTCCAGCCAACGGGAGACCAGGGACTGCTAGCTGCTAGCCAATGGGGAGACCAAATTCAGGGTAAGAGTCACTCCATAGACACCAGCGGAGGCAGCCTTGCCCAAGGGCAGCCTGGGCCCACCTCAGTTCTGCTCCAGAGTTCCTGTGGACCAGCAGGAGCTGCAGAGGGCCCAGATCCGCCCTCAGGAAACTCTACGGGTATCCAGCCAGTGGGAGACCAGGGACTGCAAGAGGAGACCAAGGAATGCTAGCCACTAGCCACAGAGGAAGGCACACTCAGGGTAAGAGTCACCTGCAGAGATCCCAGCGTGAAGAGGCCCCACCCAGGTGCACTCTTGGCCCATCTCAGTTCCGTTTCAGAGTTCCTGTGGTCAGGTGAGACAGAAGGCCAAAACCACCCTTAGGGAATGCCAGGGGTGCCCAGTTGAAGGCAGACCAGAGCCTGCTAGCCTCCAGCCCCAGGGGAGCTCACAAGCACTGTAAGGGTGGCACACAGACTCTCCTGTTTGTGACCCTGCCTAAGTGAGACCTGGGCCCGCCTCCAGTTCTGCTCCAGAGTTCCTGTTCACCAGCAGGAGTGCAAGAGAGGGGCAAAACAGCCCTCAGGGGCAGCCTCGGGAGCCCAGCCAAGGCCACTCCCACTGCCCTCTAGAGGTACGTCCACTACCTCCACCACCAACTTTGGTGGCAGTAGTGCACATCTGGGGACACTGGGGGAACAGAATTAGCTCCAAGGAGAGACACAGGTGACCTGGAGTGTCAATACAAGATTATAGGATACAAGCCACAATACCTCAGATTGGTATTTCAAGAAAGGAAGATACACAATCAACATGAAAATACAAGGGAAGAAAGTGCCCCAAATAAACCTGGATACCACTGTAACAGAATCCATTGACAGCACAGTTGTTGAAATGTCAGAGAAGGAATTCAGAATGTACATAATTAGAATGATCAGCGAAATAAAGAATGACATAAGTGAACAATTACAGGCAAAAATTGATCAATCCAACAAAGAAATAGGAGAACAAATAAAGGCAACCATCGATCACTCTAACAAAGAGATAAGAGAGCAATTACAAGTAGCAAAAGATTACTTTAAGAAAGAGCTAGAGATTGTGAAAAAAACCAATCAGAAATACTTGAAATGAAGGAAACAATAAACCAAATAAAAAACTCAATAGAAAGCATCACCAGTAGACTAGATTACCTGGAAGACAGAACCTTGGATAATGAAGACAAGATATACAATCTTGAAAATAAACTTGACCATATAGTGAAGATGGTAAAAAATCATAAACAGAACATACAAGAAATATGAGACAGCATTAAAAGACCAAATCTAAGATTTATTGGGATAGAAGAAGGCACAGAATTTCAAACCAAGGGAATGCACAATCTCTTCAATGAAATAATATCAAAAAATTTCCCAAATATGAAAAATGAAATGGAAAATTCAAATACAAGAGGCTTACAGGACACCAAACGTACAAAATTTCAACAGATCTACACCAAGGCACATTATAATGAAAATGCCCAACATACAGAATAAGGATACAATTTTAAAGGCTGCAAGAGAGAGGAACCAGATTACGTACAAGGGGAAACCAATTCATATCTCAGCAGATTTTTCAACCCAGGTGCTAAAAGCCAGGAGATCATGGAATAATATATTCCAAACCTTGAAAGACAATGGATGCCAACCAAGAATCCTATATCCAGCAAAACTGAGCTTCAGATTTGATGATGAAATAAAAACCTTCCATGATAAACAAAAGTTAAAAAAATTTACAATAAGAAAGCCTGCACTACACAGCATTCTTGGCAAAATATTCCATGAGGAGGAAATGATAACCAACAATGAAAATTTACAAAGATAGGAACTACACTAAAGGAAAGACCATTCAAAAGAGAAAACAACTCAAGGTAAAAACCAAAAACAAACCAAAATGATCAGAATTACAAATCATATCTCAATAATAACCTTGAATGTAAATGGCCTAAATGCACCAATTAAAAGACATAAACTGAGAGACTGGATTAAAAAAAAAAAACCCCAACAATATGCTGTCTTCAAGAGACTCATCTTACAGGAAAAGACAGCCACAAACTGAGAGTGAAAGGGTGGGGAAAAAAACATATCACTCACATGGATCCCACAAACAAGCAGGAGTTTCCATCCTCATATCTAATAAAGTGGACTTCAAACCACAGATGGTAAAAAGAGATAAAGAATGTCATTTCATACTTCTTAAGGGAATCATACATCAACAAGACATAACAATAATAAATATCTATGTCCCAAATAATGGGGCTTCTACATATATCAAATGAATCCTTCTCAAATACAAGAATCAAATAGACCACAACACAATAACACTTGGAGACTTTAACACAGCTCTCATTATTGGATAGATCTTACAAACAAAAACTTAATAAAGAAACCATAGACCTCAATGAAACTATCAATAATTTAGACTTAACAGACATATATAGAGTGTTCCATCCATCAACGAGTGAATACACTTTTCTCTCAGCTGCACATGGATCCTTTTCCAAAATAGATCATATGTTATGTCACAAAACCAGTCTTAGCAAATACAAAAAAATAGAGATTCTACCCTGCATCCTGTCTGACCAAAATGGAATAAAATTACAAATCAATGACAGATTAAAAAGCAGAAACTACTCCATCACCTGGAAACTAAGTAATATGCTATTGAATGATGCATGGATAACAGAAGACATCAAGGAAGAGATAAAAAAATTCTTAGAGGCAAATGAAAACTCTGACACAACATATCAAAATCTGTGGTATGCCATGAAGGCAGTGCTAAGAGGAAAGTTCATAGTACTAAACTCATTCATTAGAAGAAGTAAAAGTCAACAAATAAATGAATTGACTCTTCATCTCAAAACCTTAGAAAAGGAAGAACAAATTAACACCAAAAGAAGTAGAAGACAGGAAATAATCAAAATTAGGGCTGAAATCAATGAAATTAAAACAAAAGAAACAATTCAAAAAATTGACAAAACAAAAAGCTGGTTCTTCAAAAAAAATAAAAAAAATTGACAAACCCTTAGCCACCCTAATGAAAAGTAGGAGGGAGAAAACCCAAATGACTAAAATTCGTCATGAAAAAGGAAATATCACGACAGACACTACTGAAATACAGAGGATAATTAGAAACTATTTTGAAAATCTATACTCCAGTAAAATAGAAAATCCTGAAGACACCGACAAATTTCTAGAGACATATGATCTACCCAAACTGAACCAAGAGGACATACACAACTTAAACAGATCAATTTCAAGCAAGGAAATAGAAGATGCCATCAAGAGCCTTCCAGCCAAGAAAAGCCCAGGTCCAGATGGATTCTCAGCTGAGTTCTACAAGACCTTCAAAGAAGAATTAATACCAATTCTCCTCAAACTATTTCATGAAATAGAAAAGGAGAGAACCCTTCCAAACTCATTGTATGAGGCAAGTATCACCCTGATTCCAAAACCAGACAGAGACACATCAAAGAAAGAAAACTTCAGACCAATATCCCTGATGAACATAGGTGCAAAAATTCTCAATAAAATTCTGGCAAATTGCATACAAAAAAACATATCAAAAAAATAGTGCACCATGATCAAGTGGGGTTCATCCCAGGTATGCAAGGTTGGTTCAACATACGGAAATCAATAAACATAATACATCACATCAATAGACTTAAAGATAAGAATCATATGATTTTGTCAATCGATGCAGAGAAGGCATTTGACAAAATACAACACCCTTTTATGCTCAAAACACTAGAAAAACTTGGGATAGTAGGAACATACCTCAACTTTGTAAAAGCTATCTATGCTAAACCCAAGGCCAATATCATCCTAAATGGAGAAAAATTGGAAGCATTCCCTCTAAAAACTGGAACAAGACAGGGATGCCTTCTCTCACCACTCTTATTCAATATAGTCCATGAAACTCTAGCCAGAGCAATCAGACAGATGAAAGAAATTAAATGGATACGAATAGGAAAAGAAGAACTCAAACTATCATTATTTGTGGACGACATGATTTTACACTTAGAGGATCCAAAAAATTCTACCAGAAAACTTTTAGAATTAATAAATGATTTCAGCAAAGTAGCAGGATATAAAATCAACCACAAATCAATTGCATTTCTATACATCAGTGATACACCCTCTGAAAGAGAAATTAGGAAAACTATCCCATTCACAATAGCCTCAAAATAAAATAAAATACTTGGGAATCAATTTAACAAAAGAGGTGAAAGACCTCTACAATGCAAACTACAAGACACTGAAGAAAGAAATTGAAGAAGACCTTAGAAGATGGAATAATTTCCCATACTCCTGGATAGGCAGAATCAATATTGTCAAAATGGCCATACTTCCCAAAGCGCTATATAGATTCAATGCAATCCCAATTAAAATCCCAACGTCATTCCATATAGAAATAGAAAAGGCAATCATGAAATTCATTTGGAAGAATAAGAGACCCAGAATAGCCAAAGCAATCCTTAGCAAGAAGAGTGAAGCAGGAGGCATCACAATACCAGAACTCAGTTTATACTACAAAGCTATACTAACAAAAACAGCATAGACATGTAGATCAATGGTATAGAATAGAAGACACAGAGATGAACCCACTTACAAACAGTTACCTTATACTAGATAAAGGAACCAAACACGTACACTGGAGAAAAGATAGCCTGTTCAACAAATGGTGCTGGGAAAACTGGAAATCCATAGGCAGAAAAATGAAACTAAACCCCTGCACAAAATTCAACTCAAAATGGATCAAGGACCTGGGAATCAGACCAGAGACCCAACGCCTAATAGAAGAAAAAATAGGCACAAATCTTCATCATGTCGGATTAGGACCATACTTCCTTAACAAGACTCCTATAGCACAAGAAGTAAAATCAAGAATCAACAAATGGGATGGATGCAAACTAAAAAGCTTCTTCTCAGCAAAAGAAATAATCAATGAAGTGAAGAGAGAGCCAACATTCTGGGAACAAATCTTTGCCACACACAAATCCGATAGAGCACTAATCTCCAGGATATATAAAGAACTCAAAAAGCTTAACACCAAAAAATCTAACAACCCAATTAATAAATGGGCCAAAGAGCTGAACACAAACTTCACAGAAGAAGATATATAATCCATCAACAGACATATGAAAAAATGTTCAACATCTCTAGAAATCAGAGAAATGCAAATCAAAACTACCCTAAGATTTCATCTCATGCCAGTCAGAATGGCAATTATCAAGAATACAAACAACAATAAGTGTTAGCGAGGTTGTGGGGGAAAAGGCACGCTCATACATTGCTGGTGGAACTGCAAATTGGTACAACCAATCTGGAAAGCAGTATAGAGATTCCTTAGGAAACTTGGGATGGAACCACCATTTGAGCCTGCTATCCCACTTTTTGGTCTATACCCAGAAGACTTAAAGACAGCAAACTACAGTGCTGCAGCCACTTCAATGTTTATAGCAGCTCAATTCACAATAGCTAAACTGGAACCAACCTAGATGCCCTTCGATAGATGAATGGATAAAGAAACTGTGGCATATATACACAATGGAATATTACTCAGCAATAAGAGAGAATAAAATTATGGCATTTGCAGGTAAATGGATAGAGTTGGAGAATATCATGCTAAGTGAAGTAAGCCAATCTCAGAAAACCAAATGCTGAATGTACTCACTGATAATTGGATGCTGATCCATAATGTGGGGAAGGTCATGGGAACAATGGTGAAACTCTGTTCACAGGGGTGTAAGGAGGGAGGGGAAATGGGGACAGTAAAGGTGGTGGAATATGATGGTCATCATAGCCCTAACTTTATGTATGACTGCATATATGTTGTGATTCTATACAACTTACAACTAGAGAATTGATATGTTATCCTTTATCTATGTACAATGAATCAAATTGCACTCTGTTATCATGTAAGCCTAAATAGAACAAATAAGTAAATTAAATGTGGAAAAAAAAGGGAAATGTTTGACCCTATTTTTTATACAGCAAAAGTCCAAAAATCCAGAAAATTCCAATGATACATCTGATGCTTGCTCACTTTCCTTCAAAGAAGATTGCTGTGACCATTTTTGAAAGTGTGATAATGGAGCAAGTGTATTCAGATACCTTTGCTTATAGATTCATGAAAAACTTCTTAAATATATATTATATTATATTATATACCACATTATATATTTTATTTAAGAATCAGACTACTTACACATTGTATAGTTTGGAAGTCAAATACTGAATTGTACTGTGACTATCTCAGAGCATCTCTACTTGGTTCATTCATTCACTGTGAACAATAGCTTCAAACAGATAGCAATGATGGAATTAGTAACAAATATAAAACCAAGTATGCAATCTTGATAATACACCAAAAATTAAAACTGATAAAATAATTTAAATAAGACAAAGAAAAAATGAACTCATCTAGGAGTTTGATATAGGGTTATGATGACACATATTATTTTCTGAATATATTGAGAACATTTGTGACCATAAAATTTCAGACTGTTAGAAATGTGGCAGGAGGTTTTTTTTTTTTTTTTTTTTTTGTCAATTATTTCTACCAATATACTATCTTAACAAAGAATTTACATGGTAAATTGTCTGCAAAAGATTATTTCAGTTCACGGTTTAACCTGAGTATTATAGGTGAGCATACTGTAGAATATTGAACTAATATCTGTATTCTATTAAAAATAGTTACTGGTTTATAAGGATACCATGATTCAATATAATACTAATTGATACTTAAGTTTCTTCAATTGAAAACAGAATGTATAAAATAATCTGGTGTGGTCAATGCACTATGTCTGAATTTTTAAGTTCAAAATCCAAGCTATTTTAATTAAATAATTTTAATACATTAAAAATATATGGAGGGGGCGGGGTTGTGGCTCAGTGGTAGAGCGTACGTCTGGTATATGTGAAGTACTGGGTTCAATCCTCAGTAGCATATAAAAATAAGTAAATAAAATAAAGGCATTGTGTCCATTTACAACTAAATTTTTTTTAAAAAACGTATATGGAGAATTTAAATTCTAAGTCTTATTTTATCATATATAAAATGAGAATAATAATTCCTACATTGTGAGCCTGTGATTAGGATTAAATAATTAATAAAAAATCCCTTTCCAATTAGGACACAATAATTCATCCTTATTTATATAGTACAAGCTAAAGTGCTGGAAAAAGTATGGAAATAGTAAAAAAGATGAGTGTTTGCCAGAGGGCAGGGGTGGAGAGGGATCATCTGGTAGAACACAGGGGATTTTTAGGGCAGAAAAACTGTCCTATATGATACTTAAAAGAGTGTGTACAACTTGTCATATATCTATCAGGATTTTTAGAGCCTACAACACCACTAGTGTGCTGTAATGTAAACTATGAACTTAGGTTGATCTTGATGTGTCAATGTTGCTTCATTGATCATAACAAATACACCACATAGATACTGGACGTTAACAGATGCCTTCAGCGGGTGTAGGGAACCCTGCCTTGAGCTTAAAACTGCTCTAAAAAATAAAGCCATTTTTTTTTCTTAAAAAAAGGGATAATTTTAAAAAGCTAACATGAATAGCACATTTACATTTTACAGATTCTATTCTAAGTGCTTTAAAGATGGAGTGATTTATTTAATCTTCTTATCAAACTTAAAAGGAAATTAGGGCACAGAGTAGTTGAATGACCTCACACAGATAATAGGTGGTAAATGATGGAACCTGGATTCCAACAGATACATCATGCTGGTTATGAAGTAGAAAGCACTTCGAGTGAATAGCGCATAGGAACATACCAAAAGCAATAGTGATATCCACAAAGTAATATTCAAGGGTCCAGAAATCTGATAATCCTCAGAGCTAAGTTTAATCCAAAGTCAACTATCAGGATTTTTCAAAATAATAAACCTAAGATTGGTGGACAGACCTAATAAAGTCTGTCCAGCTTTCTATTTGGAAGATCAAGATGAAAAAGGTAGTGAATTTTGAAAATCACTTCTCAAACAATACTTTGTTCTGCTCATTATTATTGCTGTTTTACCAATCAGGAAATTGAGGCTACAAGAGATTAAGTAATTCACCTTAGATAAAGTCCCTTAGGATTGAGACAGGGTATAAATAAATTCTGTAATTAATCCCTAAGATGTTTCCCATTTGGTGGCTCCAGGGGCTGTGCTATGTTTGAAGATCTGTCCTCCATAGGGAGTCCTCCTAGGCTGACCACCACAGGCTCCCAGCACCAGCTTTGGGGTCTGAAGTTGTCCCACATGGGCTGGCTGTCTTCCAGAGCACATCAACTGCTTTGTGAAGTTAAACAATTAAGGAAATGGTTATCAATTCACGCAGTAGCCACAGAAGACATCTGTGTGCGGTTCAGGCTTCAGAGCCATCTAAAGATAAGAGGGATTCTAATCAGCAAAACAAACTAGGATATGATAAGCCCCTCTTATTAGCATTCTCTTCACCATATTGTTTACAATATTTGACCTTCGCTCACATCTCCTCACTCTTTGCATCTCTTCTGAGACTCTACCTCTACTTTTTAACAGCCATATTTGCCAATTTCTTAGGCAAAATATTTGAACTCTTTCTATCTCCTATTCCCAATTCAACTCAGCATTATTGTAGGCAGGGGCCTGGCTGAAGCTTTGAAGATGGATTTGTAAGTCATCTATTCTGACTCAGCTCCAAGCAAAAGTTTCCTCCTCAGTTACTACTCAGTGGTGGTTTTTATTTCTCCAGTCACATATTCATTTGAATGTTTTGCAAACATAGAGGGAAAACAGTCTAATAAATTTGTTCTAATTGTCTTTTATGCTTCAGTTGTGAATTTTTTAGAAAGTGTGTTTTAGGCTGAGAAAGGCACTTTAAAAAAAAACAATATTTGGAGAAGCAGCATTAAGATTAAGTGGAAAGTTAAAGAGCCATTCTGTGTATGTGTTAAAAATCACTCTAGGGTAGGTTTTAGGAGCCAATTAATAAATGCGGCAAGTGGTTGAATGCATCAAGCTTTAATTCCAAGGCAAATGTTAAATGGAGCACCAAAATATGCCCTGTTGGGTCCTAATGCTAAAAGTTAGTGTGATGGTACCTGCAATGACACCCAAATTATGTTAGAAGTGTCAGCTGATTTTCATCGGTTTGCAAAAACTTGCAATTTGTTGATCATATATGTCAAATTCTGTTGTCAAAATCTATTTTGTCACATGCAGTAATAAAATTTGGCTCCAGTTTAAAATAATCTCATAGCACCCATCATGCAATGCCTTGCACATAAACGCTAAATGATAAAACTGAACACAAAACCAGGGAAGCAAACTCCCTTTCTCAATTTTGAAGAGAGATTATGTTAAAATGTTTGACTCTGTGTTACTTAAGTGAGCTAAAACTATGCAAGACCAAAACAAAAAACAAAAGCAAACAAACAAAACCCACATTAAACAGCCACAAAGAGAAATAACATTAAAAATAATTATTGAATGGTTTCATTAAAAATCTGCATAACTTTTTAAATTGGTTCTTATAACTAACCCAACAGTTACTTTGCTTTATTATTAATAAAAATAATATATATATATGATACCAACAAAGAAAATAATTGACATTTTTTTAGCCTTCAACCATATGATACAACACATGCAAATACTTGTTGAATGAATAAGTGATTAGATCAATGAATATAGAGATTGAATGTCTTATCAGTAAATACATACCCATAGAACTTTTTTCCCTTGTCAGCAGACATTTATTTGCTTTTCTTGCATATATGTACTATATGAAATTGAGAACAGAAAGAAATATAAAATCTGGCCCTTCTTTAGGGAAATTAAATTGTCATTGCTATGATAAATGAGAAGATTTGATATTTTTAGAATATCTATACATGAGTATAACAGATAATTTGCAGAAAATTATACCCAAAGAGCACAAATAACCACAGCCTTCTGAATACATTAGCTTCGATCAATCTGGGAAAATAATGATTGTAGGTATCTAGCTTTCTATAGAGATAAAGTTCCACACGTCAATAGCCACATAAAATTTGTATTTGTGAAAAGACAAATTTAGGACCACAAAATCACAAACCTTAAATGTTTGCATTCTTCAGAACTTATCCTTACAGATTTTCTCTCCTTCTGAAAAATGTTTTTCCCATGGTTTCCATTAGCTTTCATTCACTGACAATTTCAAATCTCCATTTCCAGCAAAACTTCTTCACCCTGAGTTCTAGATCCAGACATCTCCTAGATGACACCACCTGAATGCCCACAGACATCTCTAATTCAATATTCCTGAAGCAAGTTCAGCTTAAAATACTGGGTTTACTCCACATCTGCCAGGATGAGGGAATGAGAAGTGACTACTAAGGGTATCAGAGTTTTTTTGTTTTGTTTTGTTTTTGGTACTGGGGATTGAACTCAGGGGCACTCAACCACTGAGCCACATCCCCAGCCCTATTTTGTGTTTTATGTAGAGACAGGGTCTCACTGAGTTGCTTAGCACCTCGCCATTGTTGAGGCTGGCTTTGAACTCGCCATTCTCCTATCTCAGCCTCCCTAAGTGCTGGGATTACAGGCTTGAGCCACCGTGCCCTGCTTTAAGGGTATCAGAGTTTCTTTTTGAAAATGCTCTGGAATTAATGCTAATGGTTGCAAAACTTTGTGAATATATTAAAAGCCCCTGAAATACTAACTTTTTGAAGAGTGGATTTCATGGTATGTGAAATATATCTCAACTTCAAAAAGAAAAACTATTACCTGTGCTGCTCCTATGTAAATATTCCTTGTTATGAGGAGGTGGCACTTATTAATTACCCACCTGGGACTCTTAGGAGCAGGTTCCAATTTGATGCTTGGTTATATTCCCAGGGCCTGGTTCTGTGCCTAATGAATGGTAATAACAGCACAATAGTAATACAGTACAAATAATAACAATGGGCAATCAGTTCTGCTTTGTGAAATAGATAAAATTAATCTTTAACTTACTCCTCTCCTTGCCTTCTGCATCCTCACCTTCCGCATCTAAAAGGTTGCCTAGTTCTGCAGGCACTGTATCTGTAGAAAATCCAACTTTTCCTCAGAGCCACCATCAGAGCTATTGCTTCCTTCTGGATCTTGTCCTCTCTCCTGGATTACTGTAGTAGTCTTCTCTATGTACTTTTCTCCAAGTTCATAATGTAACAAAATTAAGCACAATTTCATTAAAGGTAAATTCCCAATTGGTTTTCCTTACTTCAGGCCTTCCACTCCTCTAATCCTGTCTGCACTGCTGCTTAAGTAGTCTAAGGTTCAAATTAGATCACGTTTGTCTCTTAAAACTTTCTGTGACTCTCCACTGTCAACAAAGTCAAGTGAGAGTTAAATTCTCCAGGATGCCATCCTCACCCTGTTCCTTACACAGACAGCTCCTCATACTCCACCTCCACCTATTTTCACATCCTGTGTATTTCCCCTGTACCCTTTTCTCCCACGTAGTATTGATGATTATTTTCTTATGCTCTCACTCTGCCCAGTACACATAGTTGTGATGTAGAAGACTCTCTTGTACTTATTTATTTAAAATATATCTCCATGACCACACTTAAAGTTCCTAGATGGCTGGATTCAAGCTTAACATAGTATATACAGGCTGGTAGGACATTTTGTGGAAAAATTAAGTCTCAAGATTCTTAGGGTCTAGCTCAGCATTTTAACTCATACATCATATCCTGTAAGGTTATAGTACATATATTGGTTTATAAATAACACTTGAATAAACACAGGGAACATGCTTCAAATTTAATTTCTTCAAATTTGTTTTCTTCTGTTGCTTTCTTTTCAGAATTTTACTATATGCCTACACTCAGAGAAGAACTGTTTTATGTTGTAACTTGGATCTTAACTGTCTCATTAAGGTCCGTGTGTTAAGGCTTGGTCCACAGCCTGTGGTGCTATTGGGAGTTGGTGGAACCTTTAGGAGATGAGGCATAGCATGAGGAAATTAGGCCATTGGAGATATGCCTTCTTAGGGCATATTGTGACCACAGCATCTCCCTCTCGCTCTCACTTCCTGGACAACATGAGATAAGCATCTCCCTCAAATGTAAGCCATCCCACCATGATGTGCTGCCCAACCCCAGGCCCAAAGGCAACAAATCCAAGTGACCATGGACTGGAGTCTCTGAATAAATATTTACTTTTGAAAAGATGATTATTTCAGATGCTTTGTTACAGTAAGAGAAAGATGACTAACACATGGAAAGAAAAAAAGGACAACATTCAATAGATGACAGAGTTTTTCCAGCCTAATCATACTGATGGGGTATGATATGGCAAATATTTTAAACTTATAGTAATTTGGGAGCCACTTGTACATTTGTTATTCATTTTATATCCAAGTGTGAATTATCTGTAGTTATTTGAATTTTACTATATTTATGTCTTTTTTTGACTTCTCGAAATTAGTCATTTAGTGAAATTGCTTTGGAACAAATGCAGTTCAAAGCATGAATTAATAAACAAGTAGAATCAAGACAAAAATAATATAGAGATAAATATTGTATTTAATAATAAATTTTGTTAGTAAAGATGGTATTTAATAAGGAGACAGAGTTTCTGATATTAAGAATTATGATGATATCTGTAACACAGAAAGCTTCTGTGGGTCCCATATAATCTGTTCAGGAGACACTCAATTCAAATTTTTCCATGTATTTTTCCAAATCAAGATTTTGAATGGTGATATGTGGATGCTAACATGCAATAACGGGGGGGGGGGGGTGAGGAGGAATACAATTCACTGGATTAGACAAAGGAGAATGAAGGGAAGGGATTTGGGATAGGAATAGGAAAGAGAATTCATTTTTTCAGAACGAATCTGACAAAACCTTCCTATGTTCATATATGAATATACAACCAGTGAAACTCTATATTATGTACAACCACAAGAATGAGATCAAAATTAGAATAAGTTATACTTCTTGTATGTATAATATATCAAAACACACTCTACTGTCATGAATACACTCTACTGTCATGTATAACTAAAAAGAACAAACTTTTTAAAAAAATTTTTGAATGGGATGAACAATAATATTTAATTTTAAAACGATTGATTCTTTACCAATTCATTGACTTAAAGGTCCCAGGAGAACAAAAGTTGGCCATTATCATTTTCTCTTCCATTATTACTATGACATCATTGACAGATCCTTGACAATATATTTATTCATCCAAAATATATTTATTTTGAGTACTTTTATTGTGTGCCAAATACTGCCTATGTATCACAGAAAACAGGACAGAGAAATTTTCCTTGCATTGAAGAATCCCACAGTCTAGTTGGTCAATGATCTTTAGTCTTCCTTCAGTAGTTAGGGTCTACCTGACTCTTTGACCCCTATTGCTTCAACCTTCACAGCCAGGGGAAATCACTGTTGTTTCCAAGAATCTTGACTAGTTCTGTCTTCAGTTGGAGAAAATTTAAAAAGACATACCAGTTCTTAACATTCAATTGAGGCAGCCATTGGCTCCGCTCAGACCTTATACCTCACTGCTTCTAGGATCTGGGTCCTTGCCCTATTCTGTATATAAAAAAAAATCCCTGCTCTAATCCCTATGTTCTCTAACTCCAACTTCACCACCTCTGTGCTGGCTCTGATTTGCTCCTCTGTGATGCTTCCAGGTGCTGTACTTCTGCTGCCTGCCTGCTCTCCTTTCTCTGCCCCTTGCCTCAGCATAGCCAGGTCACCTTCCTAATGAACCTCCCTTGCTCTGTCTGTCCCCTGGAACTTTCTATAGCAGCATTCTTCCTCTCTGGTTGAAGAGTATGCAGAGCCATTTCCATTGCTGGAAAGAATGCAGATGCTCCCACAGGCCACTCCAGGGGAACAAGAAGTCAGGCTTGTCACAGCACTGCTGAGACCGCCTATCGTGCATTATAAAGGGACGATCAGTCCTTAATTTCTGCAGAACTTGAGACATCCCAGTTAGTTTTTTATTTCCCCAAAATCGGACTTCCCAGAGTTTCACAGTCCTAGTCCTGGTAAAGGCCTCCCGTGTACGTGTAGAAGAGAGAAATGGGTGACAGATACAATGAAACCATTTGAAAAAGCTGAAGCCCACTTGCTTCTCCAAAGCAGCTTGAATCTCCCTGCCTGGGCTGCCAAGTGAAGGCTGTGATTAATGAAGAGATGTCAGAGAGATAATTCTAGCCAAGAAGAGTGGGGAAGAATTATTTTTTTAGAAGTAGTAGAGTCTGAATTGAAGGAAAGCAAGAAAAAGGAACTTGTCGTGGTTGAAAGAGTGCCAAGAAGAAATGGTGTACCTCTACCAATTGCCAGCCAAAGGAGTCACCCGTCCCACCTGCATCTCTCAGCAGCTACACCTTCCAGCTCCACAGTGGAGCTGCAAGCTACCTCCCCTGTTATAAATAGCAGCACAGATGTTGACAGAAAAATGCTCCTTTAATTACCATACAAACTGCTTTACTTGAGTGAGCCGTTTAAAGCAGCCTCCGAAGGAAGTTCACTCAAGCAATTCCACAGATTACAGCTAATGAACAATATTTCCTTGCACCTATTTAGTGCTCATTAAAATGTAAAAGCCTTTCATTTTAAACAGACGCACAATAAATAATTCCTCTCTCCGTCTCTGTCTCTGAGCTGCTTGGATAGAAGCAGGGAGGGAGGAAACGGGAGGAGCAGGGCTGGGCTTTGGAGGGTGGAGGCCGTGAGGGAAATAACCAGACAGAGAAGGGGGGATGGGGAAAGGGAGACCCACTAAATAGCTGGGGGCTCATTAATATCCCAGGAAGCTACTGCTTGTCTGGTAGGAGGGATGTCTGTGTTTGGAGTCCAACAGACAGATCCTGGGACCAGACGTATCATACCCACTCATCCAGTGCAGGCAGCCAGCCGTGAAGGAGGGCAACAGACAACAGCTACCAGGGGCAACACGGGGAAGCAGAGAGGGGCCAACTCAGGATAGAGCTGGCGGGTAGGAAGAGCCTTTCCAAAGTAATAAATGACAGGTGCTGAGATGCTTTAGACTTTAGACTGTCCCGTGTTTATTTATTTATATTTTGTCCTCATTTATTTTTAGGGCTGAGGTTAGAAGATGAATATCAGGTAAACCTTGAGAGGCGACTTGTTGCAAGTGGAAACGGAGGGAATCTATAAAATGTGTTCTTGTTCTTGCAGGACCTTATATCTCCCCCTGAAGAACTTTGATTATATAACACACAGCACAACAGATGGAAGGATCCTTTGTATGTCGAGTGAGTGGGAATGGGGGGGCGTGGCAAAGAAGGTCTGATTTGAGAGGACTGAGTGTGTTCCTTTTGAGATAAAGAGCAAAGGAAAGTGGACCAGGGACCTGGTGAAATATGTGTCTTGAATGGATTTAAGAAACGCTTTCTACTGAAAAATCTTTGCCCCTTTCACAGAGGTGTTAATCCCAGAGATTGGAGGACTGGAGTGATAGCAGATGATAGTGGAAATGCATGTAGAGTGCAGGAAAAAGGCCCAGATGTATTCCACTTCCCCGAATCAGCAGTGACAGATGAAATTGACAGGACCTGTGTGTAATAAAGTGTCCAAACTTCTGTCAACTCGTAGTTCTTGTGTATACTGTGAGGTTGGCATACTGGTAAAGCAATTTAAAGACTGGTAAAGAAATTTCTTTACTTTTCGTTTAAAAACAAACAAACAATGTACAAGAAGATCTTGAGGCTGTTAAGGAATATTGTCTTTTTAGCCAAAAACAAACAGCTCTTTTCAACTTTTGAAAGTCAGTATGAAAACACAAAGAAGTAATCAGTTACAAAAGATCACCAAACACCGCTCTGTCGTGTTCTACATGACATGGTGTTTACTACTCAAGTACTTAGTGCCACATATTGTGCCAGGTATAGAGGATACAGAAAAGAATAAGAGGTGCTGCTCTAAGGAACCCACAGACATCTAAAATATCATGACACCCCAGTGCAAAAAAAGGCTGTTATTGTGCTGGGGGTTGAGAGTGTTGTAGAAGCCCAGACAGGTGCAAAATATAGGATGAGCACAAAAAACTTTATATTTGATGCTGAAACTGGCAACACTATTATAGCCTTATTCCTTGACTCTTTGTATGATTTCATTCACAGAAGCTAAATGCTTATTAGGGAATGGCAGGCAGGCATGGAGGTGGAGATTTAAGTGTTTCCCATGAACATGAAGAAGGCACTGGTATAGAAGAATTAAGTCTGTACTTGGCTTTTAACTAAGGTCATTTGAAAAAGGGCTTCAACACCCATCTCATTTGCTGTTTTATGCCTGCCAATTTAGTGTTGTATTCAAAGTGATTAATTAGTTTGTAGTGAAAGTTTATTAGGTAATCTTTCTGTCAATCAAAAATCAGTAGGATTTCAGGGCAGAATAAAGGGCACCCAGTGATTTTAGAAGGGTGGGAATTTACGTCATTATTGTATTCAAAATAGACCCAATCTCAAAATTTGAGAGTTGAGAGAAGGAGTTAATGCAGATATTATTAAAGTTGATGAGAGTTATTTGGTTCTGTTGAATATTTATGGTTCATTTTCTATTAGGACAATTCATGTCCAAAATATGAATCAATGCTTCATATTTTTTTCCACACCACTGACTTAAACATATAGTGCTTCCACTTTTTTTTTCATGCAGACCCATAAAAATGTGGGAAACATAACACAGTAAAATACTTGCTTAAATCTATGTTATGCCTTAAACCAAGGTAAATCAAGGATGTAACAATATTCTTAAGAATTAAAGATATTTCACCAGGTAGGAATAATACATTTACATTATACTACTAGTGAATAGATCCACTCCTAAAAGGAGCATTTCCTAAATGATGGACCATTACTTGCTGCATATGTATGTATGTGTATATATATATATATATATACACACATATATATATTTTCTCACATGTGTGAGTATATGAACATGTGTATATATATGCCTGTGTTATTACAATAATAATGACTTTATTTCCATTACTTGAAAGTTCATGTTGTTTAAAGAATTTTAGGAAAATCTATGGTAAATATCACTACTTAATGTCTGTGTTTATATAAGAATAATTATGTAAGAGTAATATGTACTGTAGGTAGTAAACAATAAATAAAAATTATTGTTTCAGGATTTTAAATTTATTATTGAGTTCCTTTGCCCACTACTCTATCACCTTTAAGATTAATATATTTCTTTCTCTTAATGTCAATATGGGAAAAAGTCTAGCACAAAGTAAGAGCTCAGTAAATGTTAAGTAGTATTACTAATGTTGTTTTAACTAATTTGTACTGGCAAAAGAGATCTTTAACATAAAATAATTTTGTAAATTGTATTATAAACTGTAATAATGTACTTCTGATTACTATTTTCATGGTAATATGAGAAAATTTTAATGCTAAAATATTAATATGATTTTTCAGGGTCATTGTGCCTTTAACTAAAAATGTTGGTTTTGCTTCTTTGAGTTGGTGCACATTTTTGTGAATTTTACAGAATAGATTACCTGAAATGTTGCACAAAATATTTCCTCAGAAGAGCTCTTAAACTGACCATAGGGATAGAAAAAAAATCTATAAGTGAGGATCAAAACCACAAAATAGTCCATTAAATGCTCTACATAGCAATCCTAATTCTGATGGGTTTAGTCTCTTTCCAGAGCATAAAGTGAATATGATTATAAAAGGAAAGAGAAAACAGTATGTGCACATTAGTATAGCTGATGTGAATCAATAATCCATAGCAGAATTTTTGTTTTTAATATTCCAGGTAACAATATGGTAAATGGCAACATATCAAAAGCTGTGGGATGTAACCTCAATTTCCTTTAAATTCCTCCCAAATGCCTATATTTTAAAAAATATATATATTTCATTGATTTACAAAGGTCCATACAAATATAGATATGCTTTGGCTAGGAAATTGTAAATTTAGTCTCAGGTGGGTTTCACATGCAGCCTGAAATGAATCTGCAGAGAGAGTGAGAGTCTGAGTGTTACAAATTCAGTGGCTCTAGGGGAAATTTGTTAGAGATCATTCTGAAAGTCAGTGCTGCCTGGAAAATAAAAAAGAGAGAAGAGGGGGGCAAAATTCCACCCCAAATTATGCTTAAGTGATGTTTTTTCCTCTCTCAAACAACGCATTTTAATTTAATATTTCTTATATTTGCTCTTCCTTCTTCCTCGTGGATTTCCAGAAAAGCAGTTTGGAGACATTTAGAGTTATGATTTTATGTATGTGACATGAAATGGTAATATAGGCTGTCTTGGTGTGTTGAAAGAAGAAAGAGAAACAAAAATCGAGCAGGCTATCTTACTTGTCTCATTTGCCAGGCCCCATCATAAAAAAGTAAATGAGTTGTTTAGTTGAGATCTTTCAGAAAGATGTAATAACAGCGTTTGGTCCATAGGCAGCGGGGACGAGGCTACTTCACATCCCCCCCACCGTGTGAGATGGATGATACTGATGGCGAGCAAACACGCACATCCTGCCTGAATATGAACAACAGATTTGTCAGTGTGTGACAGGCTGACAGCCCAGCTCCCAGCTGCTTGTCCACTGTTGTTATATCAATACCTTGTCTAAGTATTCAGCAAAGAGGCAATCTGCTTCCTCCATTCGTGGTAGGCAGGTTGCCAGTTAAAACACAAGTATTGGCTTCAGGCTGCAATGCCAGAACGCATTGAAAAGATGCAGTTTAAACCTTTGCGTGCTCCTCTGGCAACATATCACAGGCATTAGAAGTCCAGTCCTCGAGATGAGGTTTGCAAAACGAAGAATATAACTCAAAATGAGATCTATGCTGGCAAAACGTCGTATAATTTAGCTCCCTTAGGAGCCTCAGCAGAACTTGGTTATGAAATAAAAAGCATGCTTGACTCAGGTACCCAGAGTGTGCTAAGTGAAAGTTTACTCAGTGTTATTGTTAATACAAAAAGTTATTTTGGGGGTAGTTAAAAATGTGCCAGCAAAAATATATCTCACAAATCTTCCAAAGTTCTTAATGAGGATCAAAAGTTGTCATTTTCATTAGTTGGGCCATGTTGACATTGTTGACAATCACTATATAACATCTTTTGCAATGCAAAAGTTGTAGAAATATATTTAGGAGGCAGGCTTTAGTTTAATCATTACGAAGACTTAAGTTTCAAAAAATGCTTACATTAATTCTAAAATCTATAGAAATGGATTTTTAAAATTAGTGAAAATTGAAATAACTAAGGAGTTGAACATGCTATTCTAAAATGTTTAAGAGAAGGAGTAAATTATATTATGTTAAAGAGAGAAAAGTGTGGGACTCAATAAATTTCAGAAAAAAAATTTGCTGTAAATACCATGGATTAATTTTTATAGCATCACTTACCACTTCAAGTAGCCTGATTCAGTAGCCATGTGTGACTATGTCCAACAGGCGGGGTCAAAGAAGTGAGAATCCAAAAGGATTTATATCAGGGTGTTTAATGGCTCCTTCAAAGCAGTGATGGCCTATCACCACTAATAAGCAGTATTTAAGAGTCCTTAAGTACACATTTGTACAACTTTCCCTAAGGACTCTGGGGAAGTCATTTCAGGTTGTTGGATCAATAATTATCATTTCATTACTGCAAAATGAAGGACTTACTATGGGTCTTCCAGTATCCTTGTCCTGGGGCACAAGGAGGTGTTGGTCTTGGTAAAGTTCCAATGACTTTGCTTTCTAACATCTCTGGAGGCCCAGGCTCCATGCAACAACTCTATCCACAATCATTTTGCCATGTAAGGGACTCAGGAGGTAGAAACATCCTTGGCACCCTAACCCATCTTTATTGACTAAGCATTTTACTTATGTGTTTTCTTTTAAAATCTTTTAAAAGCAATAACAAAATCGTGTTAGAAAGTGTGCATAAAAATTTGGGTAAAAATGTTCTACATATTTTTTTCTGCTAAAACTTAATAGTCCAAATACCTAGTTGTATATGGTTAATTGAACATGTTTTTATACTTTTATGCAGTGTAATGCTTTATGGGCCACTAAAAATGATAGTGTAGGAAAGGTAAGAAAATATTCTGGGATTCGGTTCCAAGATGGCAGCCTAGACAGACTCCTCCATGCTAGTCTCTCCAGGACTGGAGCTTGAAGTAGTGGAAATACCAGCCAGCTTCTTGACATCATCCTACAGCTCATCATCCCCCGCAGGAATTTCACTTGCGGGTGTGTACGCAGGGCCACCAGGCAGCAGCGATTGCCACAAACAGCATGACTTCAGCGATGAGTAGCAGAACACAGCTGCAGCGTGGGGTCCCAGCCCAGGGCTTGAGCCCAGGATTTGCCCCGGGCAGGCAAGGCCTGCTTCTACATGGGGTACCTGGCTCCAGTGCCCACCCAACCTATGGACAAACCGTCTCCTGAGCAGGACCCCCAGCTACTGTTCTTTGTGGATCTCCATCTAACACAGCAGAACTTCCTGCACCAGGGGGCACCAGACAGCATCTGGGAACAATTTTTGACTTCAACACAGCACACCGTGAAACAGCGCCTCCACCAGTGGCCCAGACCTTTACCCTGCTGTGAAACCCACACCCAGAACACCAGCGGAGAAAGTCCAGCAAGCAACGGACAATGCCACCTACTGGAGGTGAAAGGAAGCATACCTGTTTGTTTATGCTGAGACTTTTTCTTTATTTGTATTTTTTTATTCTTATTTTTTATTTTATCCTTTATCTTTTTCTTTTAATATTCCTCTTGTTTAATCTTTTTGTTTTATTTCTCTGCTCTTTTCTTCTTTCCTTTCTTTCTTTTTCCTTTCCTCTTTTCTCTCTCGCTCTTTTCCTACCCTCTAATCCCCAACAGTGTGAAACCAAGTATTTGTTATACAGTGGGATATGGTAGACTGGGATTTCTGAACTGTATACTACAGTGGTATTATATAGTCTTGTAACTCCCACTTGCATATGTTTTATTTTTTTTTACTATAATGTCTCCTGGCTAGCTGTACCCTTTTCTTCCTCCTTACTGGTCTTCCCCAACTCTCTGTCGCTCTTTCTAGTAATAGCCAACTTCTCTTGGATTCCTTTTTCATGCTTTCTAAGATCTAATAACCATATCCTCACTTCCTAATACCCGAACATTCTATCCTACATCACACGCTCAAGTTTCCCTAGCCCACCAACAGAAACTATAGACCCTTGTGCAAACTTATTGTTTACATAATAGATGTTAAAGGAACTCATAATTGTTGTATATTGTGACTAAACTGTAAATGTATTTGGGAGCTGTTAGAGCTACTTGGTTTGAAACTATATATTGCTTGTATTGAGATCAATTAATATTGGTCTCTCCTTTAAAAGAGAGGTATTGAAATCCTGCAGGGAAACTATAACCATATAGGAGTAAAAACTGTAACAACTTGGATCAGCAGAGCTAGAAGGAAAGACACACAAACATCATGAAAAAACAAGGGAAGAAAGTACCTCAAACAAACCAAGATACTACACTATTAGAATCCATGGTCAGTGCAACAGAAGAAATGACAGAACAGGAATTCAGGATGTACATAATTAAAATGTTCTGTGACTTAAAGAATGATATAAGAGAGCAAGCCCAGTCAGCAAAAGACCATTTCAATAAAGACATACATAGGCAAATACAGGAAGTAAAAGATCACTTCAAGAAGAAGATAGAGAATCTGAAAAGGAACCAAACAGAAATCCTTGAAATGAAAGAAACAATAAACCAAATTAAAAACTCAATAGAAAGCACCACCAACAGATTAGACCACTTGGAAGACAGAACCTCAGATACTGAAGACAAAATATTTAACCTGGAGAATAGAGTTGACCACACAGCAAAGATAGTAAGAAACCATGAACAGAACATCCAAGAACTATGGGATAACATTAAAAGACCAAAATTAAGAATTATTGGGATGGAGGAAGGCATAGAATTCCAAACCAAAGGAATGAGCAATCTATTCAATGAAATAATATCAGAAAACTTTCCAAATATGAAGAATGAATTGGATAATCAAATTCAAGAGGCTTACAGGACAGCAAATGTACAAAATCACAACAGACCTACACCAAGGCACATCATAATGAAAATTCCTAATATTCAGAATAAGGAGAGAATCTTAAAAGCCACAAGAGAAAGGAATCAGATTACATATAGGGGGAAGCCAATTAGGATCACTGCAGACTTTTCAACCTAGACCCTGAGAGCAAGAATATCATGGCAAAGCATATACCAAGCACTAAAAGATAGCGAATGCCAACCAAGAATCTTATATCCAGCAAAAATAAGTTTTAGGTTTGATGATGAAATAAAAACCTTCTAAGATAAACAAAAATTAAAAGAATTCACAGCAAGAAAGCTAGCATTACAGAACATTCTTGGTAAAATATTCCATGAGGAGGAAATCAAAAACAACAATGAAAACCTGCAGAGGGAGGAGCTACACTAAGGCCAATCAAAGGAGAAACCCAGTCAAGTTAAAAACTAAGAATAAACCAAAATGCCTGGAAATACAAACCATGTGTCCATAATAACATTGAATGTCAATGGCCTAAACTCAGCAATTAAAAGACACAGATGGGCAGATTGAATTAAGAAAAAAAAAAAAGATCCAACAATATGCTGCCTCCAAGAGACTCATCTCATAGAAAGAGATACTCACAGATTAAAAGTGAAAGGATGAAAAAAAATTTATCACTCACAGGGACTGTGTAAACAAGCAGGAGTTTCCATCCTCATTTCAGATAAGTGGACTTCAAACCAAAGTTAATGAAAAGGGATAAAGAAGGTCATTTCATACTGCTCAAGGGAATCATACATCAACAAGAAATAACAATCTTAAATATCTATGCCCCAAACAATGGGGCAGCCATGTTCATCAAACAAACCCTTCTCAAATTTAAGAACCAAATAGATCCCAACACAATAATATTGGGTGACTTTAACACAATTCTCTCACCACTGGATAGATCTTCCAAACAAAACTAAACAAAGAATCTACAAGATTTAATAGAACAATCAATGGTCTAGACTTAATGGATATATATAGAATATTCCATCCTTCAACAAGCAAATACATGTTTTTCTCAGCAGCACATGGATCCTTCTCCAAAATAGATCATATGCTATGCCACAAAGCAAGTCTTAGTAAATACAAAAAAACAGAGATACCACACTGCATTCTATCTGACTATAATGGACTGAAACTAGAAATTAATGACAGTTTAAAAAAAAAAAGCCACTACAACAACTGGAGACTCAATAATTTGCTATTGAATAATTTGCTATTGAACAGAAGACATCAGGGAAGAGATAAAAAAAATTCTTGGGGGTAAATGAGAACTCTTATACAACATACCAAAATCTCTGGGACACTATAAAGGGAGTGCTAAGAGGAAAGATCATTGCATTAAGCTCATATATTCAAAGATGTAAAAGTCAACAAATCAATGACTTGACATTACAACTCAAAGCCCTAGAAAAAAAGGAACAAAGTAAAAGCAAAAGAAGTAGAATACAGGAAATAATTAGAATAAGGGCTAAATCAATGAAATTGAAGCACAAGAAACAATTCAAAAATTGATAAAACAAAAAGCTGGTTCTTCAAAAAAATAAACAAAATTGACAAACCCTTAGCCACCCTAACAAAAAGAAGGAGAGAGAAAACCCAAATTACTAAAATTTGTGATGAAAAAGGAAATATCAAAACAGACCCTGCTGAAATACAAAGGATAATCAGAAACTATTTTGAAAACTTGTATTCCAGTAAATTAGAAAACCCTGAAGACACTGACAAATTCCTAGAGACATATGACCTACCCTAATTGAACCAGGAGGACATATGACCTAAACAGATCAATTACAAGCAAGGAAATAGAAGTGGTCATCAAGAGCCTTCCAATCAAGAAAAGCCCTGGACCAGATGGATTCTCAGCCAAGTTCTACAAGACCTACAAAGAAGAACTAACTCCAATACTCGTCAAATTATTCCACAAAATAGAAAGGGATGGAACCCTCCAAATTCATTCTATGAGGCTAGTATCACCTTGATTCCAAAACCAGACAGAGACACGTCAAAAAAAGAAAATTTCAGACCAATATCCCTGATGAATATAGATGCAAAAATTCTCAATAAAATTTTGGCCAATTGCATACAAAAGCATATTAAAAAAATAGTGCACCATGATCAAGTGGGGTTCATCCCAGGGATGCAAGGTTGGTTCAACATACGGAAATCAATTAACGTAATCCATCACACCAATAGACTTAAAGATAAGAATCACATGATTCTATCAATTGATGCAGAGAAAGCATTTAACAAAATACAGCACCCTTTTGTGTTCAAAACACTAGAGAAACTAGGGATAGTAGGAACATACCTCAACAATGTTAAAGCAATATATGCTAAGCCTAAGGCCAACATCATCCTAAATGGAGAAAAACTGGAAGCATTCCCTCTAAAAACTGAAACAAGACAGGGATGCCCTCTCTCGCCACTCTTATTCAATATAGTTCTTGAAACTCTAACCAGAGCAATCAGACAGATGAAGGAAATTAAAGGGATATGAATAGGAAAAGAAGAACTCAAACTATCATTATTTGCAGATGACATGATTCTATACTTAGAGGATCCAAAAAGTTCCACCAGAAAACTTCTAAAACTGATAAATGAATTCAGCAAAGTTGCAGGATATAAAATCAATATCCATAAATCAAATGCATTTCTATACATCAGCAATGAATCCTCTGAAAGAGAAATTAGAAAAACTACTCCATTCTCAATAGCCTCCAAAACAATAAAATACTTGGGAATCAATCTAACAGGAATGGTGAAAGACCTCTACAACGAAAATTACAAGATGCTAAAGAAAGAAATTGAAGAAGATCTTAGAAGATGGAAAGACCTCCCATGTTCCTGGATAGGCAGAATCAATATTATTAAAATGGCCATACTACCCAAAGTGCTATACAGATTCAATGCAATCCCAATTAAAATCCCAAAGGCCTTTCTTATAGAAATAGAAAAGGCAATCATGAAATTCATCTGGAAAAATAAGAGACCCAGAATAGCCAAAGCTATCCTGAGCAAGAAGAGTGAAGCAGGAGGCATCACAATACCAGACCTTAAACTTTACTACAAAGCAATAGTAACAAAAACGGCATGGTACTGGCACCAAAATAGACATGTAGACCAATGGTACAGAATAGAAGACAAAGAGAGTAATGCACATAAATACAGCTATCTCATACTAGACAAAGGTGCCAAAAACATACATTGGAGAAAAGATAGCCTCTTCAACAAATGGTGCTGGGAAAACTGGAAATCCATATGTAGTAAAATGAAACTAAACCCCTATCTCTCACCATGCACAAAACTCAACTCAAAGTGGATCAAAGACCTAGGAATTAGACCAGAGGCCCTGCATCTAATTGAGGAGAAAGTAGGTCCAAATCTTTATCACGTTGGATTAGGCCCCGAATTCCTTAACAAGACTCCTATAGCAGATGGAAAGACCTCCCATGAACAAGAAATAAAAGCAAGAATCAATAAATGGGATGGACTTAAATAAAAAGCTTCTTCTCAGCAAAGAAACTATCAATGAAGTGAACAGAGAGCCTACATTCTGGGAGCAAACTTTTGCCACAAACACATCAGATAGAGCACTGATCTCCAGGATATATAAAGAACTCAAAAAACTTAACACCAAAAAAACAAACAACCCAATCAATAAATGGGCTAAGGAGCTGAATAGAAACCTCTCAGAAGAAGATATACAATCAATAAACAGATATATGAAGAAATGTTCAATGTCTCTAGCCATTAGAGAAATGCAAATCAAAACTACTCTCAGATTTCATTTCACCCCAGTCAGAATGGCAGCTATCCAAAATACCAGCAACAATAATTTCTGGCGAGGATGTGGTGAAAAAGATACACTCAAACATTGCTGGTGGGATTGCAAACTGGTGCAACCAATCTGGAAAACAGTATAGGGATTTCTTTAAAAACTTGGAATGGAACCACCATTTGATCCAGCTATCCCACTCCTTGGCCTATACCCTAAAGACTTAAAAAGAGCACACTACAGTAAAGCAGCCACTTCAATGTTTATAGCAGCACAATTCACAATTGCAAAACTGTGGAAGCAACCCAGATGTCCTTCAATAGATGAATGGATAAAGAAACTGTGGTACATATACACAATGGAATATTATTCAGCAATAAAAGAGAAT
>PVHX01003945.1:0-133975 GCA_004024805.1 Geosciurus inauris
GCTTTGGTTTGCTTTTGTTCTTCCCTGCTCCCGATACCACACTTTCTGGGCCTTTATCAGCCTAGACCTGTATCATGGCAGCAGTTTCCAGCTTACTGTTTTCCTTGCCTCATTTTTCCATCCTGCATAATCCTGCCAGATCGACTCATCTTTTCATACTATATCTCATCAAAGATTCTCTTTCTTCTCTCTTTACCTTCCTCCCTTTTTTTCTTTTTATGAGCATTTATTGATCCCTAAACTGAGTCAATACAACCTCTGTGTAAACTTTTTATCCTAGGTAATCTCTCTCCCCTACTTATCCCAACCAGTTTCTCAGTATCTTCTCATCTTTAAGCATAACTTCTCCTTGTGCCACCACCATGATGCCTTGTTCATCAGATCTTTTATTGACAATATAATGTACATCTGAAGTTTCTTTGCTGTAATTTATATCCAAAGTGTTCCCCAAAGCCCACGTGTGAAAGACTTCATTCCCAGTCTATGGTACTTTTGGGAGGTGGAGCCAAGTAGAAGGAAGTTAGGTCAAATGGGTGTGCCCTTGAAGGGGATATTGGGAGCCTGGGCACCTGCACTCCACTGCCACTTCCTGACTGCCTTGAGATGGACAGTCCTTCTTTGCCACGCACTCCCACCATGATATACTGTGCTGCTACAAGCCCAAAACAACAGAGCCAAGTGACCCTGGACTGAAATCTCTGAAACTGTGAACCTTTTTTTAATTGATTATCTCAGGTATTTTGTCACAGTGATGGAAAGCTGACTCACACATTCTTAAGGAGAATTCATATTGTATTGAGTTTTCACCCTTGTGAATTTCTGTAGACACACATCATTGAATCAGTCCTTCATTGTTTGCTCCTTTTGGTCAATCTTAAAGCCTTGCTAAGTTAAGATTTATTTTTTACTTCTGAATACTAACCACGACAAACACAGCACTGTTGATGCCCCCTCAATAAATGTATTGGCTGATTTTGAGTGTCCAGTTAATCTATGTAATTCGGGCCCATGAGGTTGCTTGATAAATGTTGACTTATTAAAAACCTTTCCAGCCTGGCACAAAGTCTGTAATCCCAGCGGCTTGGGAGGCTGAGATAGGAGGATCGAAGCCAGTTCAAAGCCAGCCTCAGCAATGGTGAGGCACTAAGGAACTCAGTGAGACCCTGTCTCTAAATGAAATACAATAAGGGCTGGGGATGTGGCTCAGTGGCCAAGTGCCCCTGAGTTCAATCGCTGGTAGTCCCCTCTCCCCCCAAAATAAAATCACTTTTCCAATTCTGCAGGCACTATTTGTGGATGCTGAGAACAGAGTAGTTACAGGACATACAAGGACTGGTCTCATTCCCTAGCCTAGTTTCATTAAGGACAAGAACAGGTCACAGAGCCAAACTGCAGGGAGTTGTTCAGAGCCTGGATGACAGATCACAGAGCAACCTGTCTGCCACGCTAAGCTTTTGCCACTACATGCTTAACCTGGTCGAGTGGGCTTCTCATTCATAATTTCTGCTTAGTTGTAGCTTCTGTTGTCTCATGGCTCCTGCATACTGACTTCTTTGATACTTTTAAAATTTTGACTTTGCACAAAAATTCCCCCAAAGAGAACATGATGAGTCTGTTAGTTTTATTTCCCTGCTAGGCACGGTGCTCATCCAGAACCCACTTGCAGATTGCTGGCAAGCCTATGTTGGCAACTCTTGAGCTAGGCATGTCTTCTCATCCTGTGGCAATCAAGGCAAATGGGATCCCTTGGTAGGTTTTCCTACCTAGGGCCTGAGCCATGGGAAACACTCCCCTAAAATAAGGAACTGTAACTTGAAGATGCCTCAGTTCACTTTGGTAAAATTCAAAAATATCTGACATCTGCAGAAGAGTCAGCACCACAGTAAGTGCACAACATGAATGAAATGAGCCCCCAGCTACATCTAAAAGCATCGCGCGCATTTTCTTCTTAATGCCAAAGTGATAATGCCATGATCCTAAATCAATTTTCAGTCTTATTTGAAAAAATAATTCTATTTTATATAAATTAAGGAAAACCTGTTATTTGGTGACATGGTAACTTTGTTGGTTCCTGTCTCATAGTGTACTTAGGTTAGATAATATTATTGGAAGTTCTTTAAATTTGTATTCAATTATCTGAAGAAAAAAATGAAATTTGCTTTGTTGAGGCATTGAATACCCTGGGCTAAATGTATTTCACTTTCTCCCCTTCTCTATAAAATTGGTCGTTTGACTTTAAATTTACTTCATGTATTTTATTCTAGGTTTAGATATTTCTCCCATCATAAAAAGTTGTTATAATCTTGATTGCCCATGAAATACAGCATTTTTCAATAGCTTTTAACCTTGCAGGGTGTTTCAAACATCTCTATAAATTTTGCTGTTACATAGCGGTAGCATTATAAAAACCAACTGGGCAATAAGAGTAATCTCACATACAGGCAGGAATTTTATTGTGCTTGCCTCGTACTCAGCTAAAACATGTCAATAAAAGCATAATTCACAAATTGTATTTCAAGTCTAGCCAGTGTTTTGTTTCACTCTCAACTAGGAAAATTTAATTTAATGTTGAACATGTCACCTTGGTCTTGGTTGCTGTCTTCCCTATTCATTTCTAATCTATTATTGCCCCCTTTAACAATCTCTGCTCCTTTGTATATTCTTAGTGAATCTTCACAGGATCAAGTGTTTCACCCATCAACAACTTGACTCCTGGTTGCTGCATGATCTTTTTTTTTTTTTTTTGAGCAAGCTATTTTTAAAGGAGACTATCATGGATTCAAGGACTCGAAGGGCTTCCTATTTCTTTGACATTCATGTGACAATGTATAAAGAAATATACAGATCTAAGAAGTGTTGATAAATACCCCCTCACTCAGAGGTTAGAATCACTTATGAACATTGAGTTACCAGTGAATTGAAGATGAAACATTAATATATGGATTAAAGTAAAATCTATACTTTTTAATAGTAAGAAAATGGAGAGAAGCTGAGGAAAATATTTGTGGGAATTTAACTTACCTGTATAAAAACACAGACCCAGGTGTTTGACCTCTTTGATTAGAGAGAACATAAGATTCCCACCCAAACTTTCTATGATATTTCTAAAACTTGGGTGTCTGGGGTGTGCCTCAGTGGTAGAACACTTGTCTAGAATGCACCAGGCCTTGGGTCAATCCCTAGCACTAAGACCACCCAAAAATATAAAAAATAATAAAATTAAAAAAACCTTGGCAAAGTTGCATTATTAACACAGATTAAATTGTCACTGCTATTGTTAACAGTTGGTAAACACCTATTTCTTGAAACCCTGGAGACAGTTCTTCAGTTACAAAGAGGTAACTTGAAATACAGAAGGTCAATAGAACATAAAAGGATTACAAATCATAGCTGATCTTTCATTGTCTCATAATTTCAACAGAATGCAAAAGGTGATAAGCAATAGGCCATTTTCCAAAACATCAGATTCTTGATTTTTTGAGAACATTTGAGAAAATTAAACTTTTTGAATGACAGAATAGGGAAGTCCCTAATAATGGGTTTTAAGATGAATAAATGAAAAGCTGAGCATGGTGGTGCACACCTGTAATCCCAGTAACTCAGAAGGCTCAGGCAGAAGAATAAATTTGAGACCCACTGCAGCAATTTAGAGCCTGACTTAAAAAACAGAAAGGACTGGGGATGTAGCTCAGTGAGGTTCAATGCTCAGTAGAAAGGAGAGGAAGGGAAGGAAGGAAAGAAAGGAAGATTTAGCCCCTAACAACCCAGGTATGTGCATAGTAACTTCATTTTTTAAGAGGTACAGGTAAAGCTATCAGAATGGCAAATTGCAACTTTTTTTTTTTTTTTTCCTGCTTTAATTCTCCAAATCATTTTAGTGGCCAGATTTTCAAAATTCAGCAAAATAGTGCAAATGCCTCAGAAAGATTTTTATTCCCCCCAGCTCCTTTTTAGCCTTCCTCACCTTTTCTAATGTTTTGTGCATATGCTTCAATATGCTTCCTTTCCAGCTTCTGAGACTTATTGTGTGATAATTTATTTATGTCTTGCCTGAGGTTAAGAAATGAATCCTTGATCTCAAAATGTGTTTAAACAGGCTGTTGCTTAACTGATTTTTCCATTCTAAATATAAGTGTCCTTTTGATAGACTGAAACATTATCCAGGCTTACCATTCGAACTGATAGAGGGCAGGAGGTGTAGCTCAGTGGTAGAGTGCTTGCCTAGCACGCGTGAGGCTCTGTCCTTCCCCAGCACCACAGAAAACAAACTATCATAGACAAAACAATATATTCTAGTTAAAAGTCCACAACCAATAGCTAAATTGTACTCTTAGTAATCATGGCCTTGAATGTCATTTTCTGTTCTCTGAGGTCTTACTTCTCAGTACATACACTGGGAATCAAAATATTTTGTCTCATACAGATTTTCATTGGGCAAAGATTGAGAAAAGACAATGTTTTATGCAAATATATTGTGATATCATCTTCATTTTTCATTAAGCCTTAAGAAACAGTGCCAAATCTAAATGTGTTTATGTTGGTGTTAATATTAATGATATTAACTTTTTTGAATCAACAGAAAGCTTCCTTAAAAGAAACAGGCTATCAGGCAGTTTCTACCAAGCAAGAAGTTAAGCCTCTTAAGCCTCTGGAGTTCGAGACTAGAGACCTATTATTTCAGTAATAAAAAGCATGCAGAATTCATTAAGAATATACGCAAGGCTTTATGTTATATTTATTTATTTTCCAGCTTATACAAACTGGATGTAGAAGCATAAACATAGTACATTTCTACCATCTTCAACAAAAATATAACCAATATGTACAATTATTGTATTAAAAATACAAAAGGGATACAGACTCCACCAATGTCTTTCTAAAAGACATACAGGTACAAGTAGTATCAAAAAGTATGAGGAAATCACCAGTTAATTGTACATTCTGCACTTGACATCACAGAGCGAACTGAGATTAGCAGTCCTATGTTCTACAATTACTTAATGTTTAGATAACATTTGTGCAACTTGTGGTAGAGCTAGATTTCTGTCTTTCTATATGCACATGAGGTCCATAGCCTATATAATAAAACTGGCAAATAATGCATATTACATGTAAAATTACAAATGCATAAATTGACAATGTAATATATAAGCAAATAGACAAATGCCATGATACAGAAGAGAATTATTAAATAAAGCACTGACATTGTTTGATACAGTGAAAAAACACTGCAATTCGACTTTTAAAATTTGAAGCTATTTACGTTTATCTACTGATCAATATGATCAGCTGAATTTAATGGAAAAAAAAATCCAAGACCAGCAGTTCCTCACATTTGAGTACTACTCGGATTGGCAGCCTTCACTTTTCCGGAGTCTGTGCAAAAACAACACAAAAATAGAGTGGAGGGGTCATTTTCAGTCATTATAGGGTTAATAGCAGCTGTGAGCAGATGGTTGCTACACTTAGACCTTCTCTCTATGCAGCATCCATAAAGCCACTTGCAGGTGAGTCTCTGGCGACTAACCCACCTTGCAAAGGCTGGCATATCTAACCAGGTTTTTGATCTTTTATCATGTTTAAAGACTTGTTTATTCCCTACTGCCAATTTGATAAAGGGAGGCTGTCTTGAAAGAGCAGTATTAACAGCTGGCATTAGCTCCAACATCCCAAGCTGCTTTCACTGCAATGCTATCCAGTTATAAATGTTTCTTTTAAAAAATAAAACAAAAATATCCTAAAACTCTAAATTAACAAAATAAAAAAAAATATAACTTAAAAAATGGGGTTTGCCATCCATTTCAATGGAGCAGGACACACCCTCAGATGATACTGCCCTGTCTCCATAAGGCTCAGACAGGACACAAGAGTCCTATTTCCCTCCCCTGGCCATGTGCAAACAGTTTTACAAAAGACCCCCAACCCACTGGGGAAGGAGTGGATGGGGTGCCTTGGTATTTAAGTAATTGGCTAACATTTTATACTTCCAGGATAGGGCACTTTGCGGGTGAGGCCAGAAGGGCATGGGGAGACAAGGTCACAAACCAGGTCTTCCCTTCTTCGTCGTGTGGCCACACCCTGTCTGACATATTTGGTTTTTTTGTTTTTGTTTTTGTTTTTTTTGGAAACCCAGGCTGGCAACCCTACTTATGGTTCAAAATAATACTGTAATCATTAAATGGATATAACATTTACTCTCTAAACACAATCTTTAAATTCATTAAAAAAAAAAAAAAAAAGACATTGTAAACAAGTGGACAAGCACTGTACTCAGAGGATTTCACTGTTTTTCTTTGTCTTCCTTGGTGGGTTAAAGGCCCCAAGTAGTTCAATGGCTAGCTGTTCTCATTATCCCAATGAGACCAAGTGCTAGACTGGATTGAAATCTAAAAGGAAGATTTTTTTAAAATCCTTCCAGGCATTGAGAAGTGCAGCCAGAGAGAATCATCTTGTTGTGATGATCTTGGAATTTGGAATGGATACTGTGTGATGTGGCAGGCAGCAACAGTGGGAGCTTGAAGATTGCTGCACTGTGCATTTCAAGCAACAAAGTCTGAAAAGTGCCAGGGCAATTTCTTCACAGTATTTCACATGCAAAGGGGAAAGGAAGAAGGGGAGAAGAAGCCCCATGCTGCTTTTAAGGCAGGGAAGGAGGCAAACTGGTCCACCATCCTCAGGATGTGAGTTCCAAGGCCCCAGTGCTGGGGGACGTCTTCTTGTGCTCTCCTTTAGGTGGCTCGCTCAGGATCCACAACAGCCCGTGCCTCAAACAGCAGACACTTGTTCATCTTCTACAAACACGGCAGGGAAGAAAGCAAAACAAATTAATGAGCAAGCAAGTAATTTCTTATGCTATAGAGAATACATCACTGATGTGCTTATAAAAACAAATCATACATATGTATACATATACAGCTCATCTAAAACCCCTGTTTTCTAGGCAATTAAAAATTTTAAAAGCTTAAAAATGGATATATGATGCATACCTTCATACACACACACACAATATTAAAAATACATACATTGTTATGTTAATTGGCTGGAAAATTATGATAGTAAATTCATTTTAAAAAGTTATTAAACCACATCGTGCCATATGTTTTTTAATAATACACAGCTGCATACATTTAAAAGTCTAGAAGGACATATAAAAAGATAATAGTGGTTATTTGCAAGTGGCAAATTATGAAGTTTCAGGTCAAACTGAAAACATAACCAAAAAAAGAGGGTAGGAGAATATGATTTCCCTCCTTGTACTCATTCCAAGAGAGGCAGGTAGATTTTTAAATTTGTACAGAGAGAAAGTATGTCTTTCATTTCCAACCCACTGAAAGTCCAAGTGTAACATTTCCACAGAAAATTGAACCATCCTTGTTTTATAGCTCAAAATGTTCCTTTAAATTCTTAGAGACAGTATACACTCGTGAATTTTTTATTTATTGGTTTGTTTTTTTTGTGGTGCTGGGGATTGAACCCAGGGCCTTGTGCATGAAATTTTTATTTTTAATCTTAAAATAGAGCCACAAAAGTACTTTAATTTTACTAAGAATTAGGAAAGAAATCCAGGTTGGGGTAGTTCAGTGGTAGAGCACTTGCCTCACAGGCTGGAGGCTCTGGGTTCTATCCCTAGGACCACAGAGAACAAAACCCACCAAAAAAACTAGAAAAGATATCCAGTATCCAGTCATGGATACTTTATTTACAAGTGACCCCCTGCGATCTGTGGCATTTTTGAAGCCATTTAGGAAAAATGTAAACAAAACCCAGAAACACCTCACATGAAGAAAGCCCTCTAAAACTTTAACCCTAAACCTGGATCCCTCTTTGTGTGGCCTCTGCAGGGACCCAGCTGAGGACAGGTAAGAGCACCAATCCCCCTGGAGGCTCACAGGTGACCAAGTTCTCCCTTTCCTGCAAAGGTTTTAAGAAGATGCACGTACCATCCTCCTCGGCGGAGAAGCCCTGAGACTGGCGGGGGGCGAGGCGCGGGTCGGACTCGCTGGGCTTATGCCACTGAGGTTTGCTCACAGGCCTGCTGCTGGTTGGGGGCCCTGGCGGCTGCTGTCCCGGCGAGGGCCCGGCACCATCTGAGGACCGGGCAACCATCCGAGATCTTTGAAGTGCCACGTTGTAGTCCGGAGGTTTCCTGGCTGGGTGGGAATGCCCTTCTGGGAAGTCAGTGATGGGGATTCCGATGTAACCGGGTGGGGTTGGGGGTGGCTCTCGATACCTGCCCTCTTTTCGTGCTGCAGCAGAAACAATGTACCAGCTGTTAAGAATTTTGTGGAAGACTACTTCACATTACAAATGCTTGTAAAACATGAAAATAATTAGGAAAATATCATATACAGTGTTGCAGCCAATGTGTTCTGGTTTGGCTAGCCAGGAAACCAATGTTAACTAAAGCAAATATCCACCACAGTTACCTGTGGGTGGTCAGTGAACCTACTAGCAATCTAAATATGTTTAATCATAAACACACTACTTAAGAAAAATAGTTTGTAAGGCTGGAGCCGTAGCTCACTGGTAGGGTACCTGCTGAGCCTGTGTGGGGTCCTGGGTTTAATCCCAAGCACTACAAAAAACAAAAACAAACAAACAAAAAATCCCCTGTTTGTAACTATAAAATAGTAAGAAGTATTAACTAGGTGAACACATAATTCTTGAATTTATCGCTCAGATTAAAGCAAAGCAAGAACATAAAAGGTACCTAGTATTATGCCTGGAACATGTTTGTACTTGGTGAAAATTTCTTTTCTCTTTCCCTGCCCCAGAGACAAACTAGTCTATTTCATCTTTGGTTTGCTTTTATCAACCTGAGAGTCAATTTCATGTTACTTTCAGGTCTCCAGGCTTCACTGGAAAATAGTGAATTAAAATAAAATTGGAAAAGTAGTACAGAAAGAGGGATGACAATTTTGAAACTAAAACTTATGAGGTATTTATTTTTTTGCAAATCCTTTTATTAACTGATGTTCATAAAATCTATGAAGGCAAGTAAAACTAAAACGTTTTATTTTCTTGAACTTTATAGACTCAACTGTTAATGAACTAAAAATTATCCTTCCTTTCTTTTCAATAAAAATTCTGAGGATGAATTTGTCAACAGAAAGCACTTGACAAATATCAGTCTAAGAATATGTTTAACTCTTGTTATAGTTTGAATCTGGAATGTTCTCTAACGGCTCATGTGTTGAAGGTTTGGTCTCCAGCTGAAGGCACTACTGGGAGGAAGTAGAAACTTTAGCAGATGGGGCCTCATTGGAGAAAGTAGGTCACTGGAGGCATGTCTTTGAAGTGAATATTTTGTCCCCAGTCCCTTTCTCTCACACTTTCTGCTTCCTGGATGCCAAAAAAGTGAGCTTTGCTTTGTCATGCCCTCCCCATCATGTTTTACCTTGCCACAGGCCCAGAGACAATAGAGTCAAGTGACCATGGACTGACACTTTTACACTGTGAGCCAAAATAAATCTTTTCTCTTTCAAATTGATTTTCTCCAGTATGTTGTTGCAGCGATGGAAAGTTATCACTATTGTTATCTCCTTATTTATCTTAGAAGGCTATTAAATATTTGCAAGGCAAAATAATTACAATGTCCCTATTAATGAAAGTGATGCCCATAATGCCCATATTCCAGATTATATTCCCATATCCTATAATTTATTCCTATATTTCAACTATGTAGATGTTAAATACGTCAAGAAAATACATTTTTTTTCCTATGATTTTACTGAGAGAATGGGTACCACTTTACATCAGATAGAGCAGCAAAATCTTTCAGTTACTTATGATTATACTATCTAGGCACTGTTCTGTACTTTTCATAGATTTTCTTTCATCCTCACACTAACTCTATTAAGCAGAAATTATTAAACTCATTTTACAGATGAGGAAACAGGCAGAGCCTCTTTGTCCAGTGTCAGAGAGCTACCACATAGATTCCAATCTGTCTGCCTGAGTTCTGTGCCTGAATCCTTAGTCTTTACATGATAAGCAACCTCTGCCTTGTTCTAGTGTGCAGAATTTGTTGAGCTCAGAAACAATGTGTCTACGTAACAAAAATCAGTGAAAGGAATTTTTGTTTTGCCATGCTGGGGACTGAACCCACGGCCTCACACATGCTAGGCAACTTGTCTACTACTGAGCAAGATACCAAAGCCCTTTTTAAATTTTAATTTGAGACAGGGTCTCCCTAAGTTGCTCAGGTTGGCTTAAACTTGCAATCTTCCTGTCTCAGCCTCCTGAGTAGCTAGTGTTACAAGCATGCACAACCATGCTTGGCTAATGAGAAGGTTTTATTATGCAAAGGATGAAATTCTAAATATAATTTAAGGGTCAACATTTAAAATATTTTCAATTAAAGAAAAATCCCTTCCTGTGAAAAACAGGCATCCATTCTGATAATTTTCCAGTTAAAAGAAAACAAATTAGGTAATATCTATAATGACAGTATACCGAAACTTGGAACTAAGATTTACTAAATGTTGTACTATATGCACCTGGGTTCTTAATCACCATTCATATCAAAATCCTGAACTCAGTGCTAATTTGGAAGCCTGTAAAGCAAAGGACAAAATGAGGGAAAGTACCACAAACATAGCTGGGTATGGTGGTGCACACCTATAATCCCAGCAGCTTGGGAGGCTGAGACAGGAGGATTGTGAGTTCAAAGCCAGCCTCAGCAACTTAGTGAGACCCTGTCTTCTAAATTTTAAAAACAAAAAACAGTAGTGGGACTGGGAATGTGGCTCAGCAGTTAAGCGCTTTGGGGTTCAATCCCTAGTACCAAAAAAGCCCCACAAACAAATAATTTGACTTTTGAAATAATCAGATTACAGCCATGATCCAGATGTGCCAACATCCCAGTTTTTAAACTTACCTATGACCCCCTTTGCAGTACTGGGAGTCACAGCTATGTGGGCAGGCACAGGCACAGGTTTGGTTTCTTCTGTGGTTGCAGATGTTATGCTAGTGCTTTCAGCCTCAATGGAAACATCCTTCCCACCTCTTCGCTTTATTGTTCCTGTGTCACCCTCTGAGTCTTCTCCCCAGTAACCTGTGGAAGATGCCCAGCTTGCCCGGGACTGAGCTTGTTCAAGACTCTCTCTACTTTGATTCTGCCTGTTATACTTTGCACTATGATCAGAAAACATCATTTGGTCCATATGGCTACTTGAGGCCCATAAACCTGCAGGATCCCCTGAATAATCAAAGTGGGTATGCCCAAACGGAAGTGTTTCCCAACTTCTCTGGTGCTGGATGGTCTGTATATTATCGTGTGAACCACTTGAGCACGATGTCCAGCTTCCTCGACCACTGTCGGCAGCATCAAGGGATGCACGATCCCCCTGGTCTTGGGAAAGCTCCTCTGTGCTTGGAGAAGAAATTACCGTAGCTGTGGCGTATAAGCCTCGGCTCTCAGACATGGGCGCATACGACCTAAATGGTCAAAACAGATGAAAAGAAAAACAGTGCAAGATTTCAATATCTTTTTTTCCTAGAAGGGTAGCTTTCTCTCATCCCAGAAAGAGGCTGAAAATACTATTGAACTGCATTATAGTGGACGTTTCTGCCATGTCCAGTTTCCTTACCTTTGTCATTAGTATAAATTAAATACAGACAGAAAAGAATGATAACTTGCCAGAGAAAGGAACATTTTCCCTGCAATGTTAAGGATGGTTCAACACCATCTGGTTACTTAAGGAAGGCAGCTTATACCAAGGAAGTGGTATACAGCCAAATGTCACCCTCTGCCTCCTGCACAAAGCCATAGTGTTCATGCAATAAAGAAGCAGCTTAACTAAAAAGCAATAGGCTCAACAAAAAGAAGATGGTATTTAATAATCCACAAAGGACTCATTCTTAAAAGAGGCATGGAAGAAGGGATGTGAAAGGATGCTAAGGAAAGCCATCTACCCTAAGCTGTATTGATCAGGTTCAATCATGGTCCGCCGTTCTGTCCTGCCCACACCTAGGTTTGTTTCCACAATGCTGACAGAATGCCTCTGGCGCCTCTCATCATGGAGCGGGACTGGCACGGAGTCAAAAGAAGAATTGCTGACAATACTGGATCGTGAAGAAATTTCACTGTGACCAGAATCTGAAAAATTATCCACAGTACCACTGGGAGCCAAAGTATAACCTGCATGAGAAACAAAACCACATTAGTTAGACACTCTAGGTTTACAACATAAGACTGAAGTCCACCAAATAGAAGCAAAAAAAAAAAAAAGTAGGCATGGATATCACCATTGAAGTAGGACTTTTTTTTAACCAAGTGACTAAAAGATTAAGGTAAATTTTTACTCTGATGGAGCTAAATCGTTTAATCAAAGGTTAAAGAGGGACAAATATATATACATGTGTGTGTGTTTGTATATATACACAACTATTATATAAGCTTGGAAAAGACACAGAAACCATGGCACTACTTGACTATTCTTCCCTGGCTATGAATTATACTATTAACCTATAAAAGGAAAGTGGGCTGGAGAAGAGTGGTAGAGCGCTTGCCTAATAGACACCCAAGGGCTGGGTTTGAATCCCAGTAATGAGAAACAACAACAACAACTGATTAGACTTGAAAATATGATCTTTTTTTCCAAACTGCAAAGCCAGTAATCTTGTTTTCAACTAAGTTTTCAATTTTTAGAGTTAATAAGTACAGCAGAGAAAAATTGAACTGAAAATAGTCTTCAAAAAGAATAAGAAATAAGACCAAAGAATATCTCTCTGGATTTCTGCCATTCAGTTATCCAACATTAATAATGTATTAGCTGAATCACATGAAAAGCCAATTGTTTAGGATGTAATGTGTACTTTTCCTCAGACCATCACTGTAAAATGCCTCAACAGATGACCATTTCCTGTCCTAAAAGGACCCTTAACTCTTCTTCATTACTAAAAATATTTCTGAAAGTCACAAAGAGGTTTGTCTTGATATTTTTAACGGAAAAGAAAAAACAAATCTCACTACTTATTTTTATCTTTTCTATAACATGACTAAGGATCTCACATTAGTTTAATATATATATATCTTGGTCATCTAAATGCTCCCAACTGAAGTATGTTTCCATCCATTTAGTAAACTGGTACTTCCTGATTTATTTTTTTAAAGGTTACACAGGTCTTGAAAAGATTTAACATGTTCATATATGAAATACTTTTTATAAACACACACTACAAATTCTGATAAGATTTAAATCCTTCCCTGAAAAGTCTGCTCAAAAAACAAAAAAACAGAAAAACAAAAAACAAAAAAAAATGGCTGTCCAGAAAAATCATCACGCAGATGAAGCACCTGGCATTTGGAGGAATTTTCCCATTTTCTTCAACTAATGAGATGATTCCTTTCTTTCCCACCCCATTTTTGGTTCTAAAAACCCCACCTATCCCATAGGTCCGTGGTGCATTGTTATTCTTGTTACTGTTCTCACTTCCAAGAGAAGAGGAGGAACTGGTTAAGTCCAACTGCCCGGAGCCAAAAGATCTCAGCTGATTGCCACTGCCACCTAACAATAGGATGAGAAAAGAATTTAGATATATCCATTTAATGAGGGCCCTAGAACTGACAACCACACAAAATGCACAGATGCCTGAAATGTCTATAAAGAAAAGCAATTATTTGTTGAGTGAGTGAAATCTAATAATTGATTAACCTTTTAGATCTTCCTCTAAAGTAAACTAAATCTTAGCTCTTTACTACTGACTGACACCTACTCTTTCAATTAAAGGAAAGGGGGAGGAAGAAACCTGGAGAGTTATGTGGAAGAAAATTATCATCTATTTTAATATAAGAAAGTATCCCTATAAGATTTTGATTGTCTAAAATGTACTCTCTCCTTAAAGACAGCAACAAAAAAGGTAATCAAGACCCATATTAACACAATGAAAAAAATAAATCAGGAACATATCAGTTTTTTATGTTTTCAAAGAGCTCTTAGTCATAAGGAATTTTAATGTAAAAATTCTTTCTATGCTTGGCCAATAAAAAACTTAAATTCTAGAAATAGTTTTAAATAGTTATAAATTTAACTCTATTATAAGAATAATATTAAAAAGAAATAGCAAGATTTTTCCCAATTTATACACTGAGGGGAAAAAGTCCACTGAACATCATATGAGAGATCCTTTAAAATGAATATGATTTTAAAAATTATATAATACACAATTCCAGAATTTATTATAACTGAAATGTATAAACTTTGATAAAGGAAAAAAGCAAGTTGTTCAGTTCTACCTTTTCTTGGAGAACTCTGTGGAGACGTGGGAGGAGAAGACAGCTGTGAAGATGCGTTTGATATTGTATCGTCAGCTGGCTTCTTGTGACGTTCCAAACTCCCTTCTTCAGACAGGGAAAGAATTTTCTTTAAAGCTTGTGGAGAGTTGATGCCTATAAAAGAAAATAATTTAGGTATGCATTTTCAAGACTAAAAATAAATGTTAATGCGTAAGAACATTTTTGTATTAAGATTTACTATTACAGTAAGATTCAACTTACTTACGATCTGTTCTTTGTGTTACTACTCATGATATAAACAGATTACCAAAGGCATCTGTTTTGCCTTTGTTTTGTTTTTGACCAATAGTTATCAGACTATTAGAAACAGATTGGTTTTGATATTTTACTTTATATTTCAAACCTTAAAGTAGTCATTATTATATTCAACAATGAAGAAAAACCACACAATCTGAAAACATCTGAATTTAGGATGAAAGTGGCACAACTCTGGTTGTTTCAAGTTTCAAGTTTGGGATAGAGACATATTCTGGTATTGTTGGAAATGTTAGCTCTGGAGAAGGGGGAAGGGGGAATGATGGGAGGAAAGTAAAGGGCCAAGGGTTAAGAGGTACTGTCTAGAACAGTGAATGAAAGGAATTCTATGCCCTTAATAATTCAAATAAGGACATGAAAGGGGCAGGAGACACCTCATGAAAGTACTGTGTCACAGAGACCATAAGAAGAAGATTTCAGAAGAAGGGAATGAATCAGCGTAGGATCCAGTAGTATGAGGATATAAAGTGGCTTGCAAAATTATTTTTCAGAAATAAAGAAGTCAAATTTTACTTTGAAGCAAAATTATTTCATTAATTAGAATGGGGGGAAAAACCCTCTCAGTATCTTCCAGTTACGGTTTTATATAATGTAACTTTAAATAGGTTATACTACTAAATAAATAAGATGACATGTAATATTTCAAGCACATCTTTTTAAGTTCACAAATTTAAATGGACCTAAAATAATTTGAGCTATTCTCTTTGGAAAATGGGAGAGAGCTTCATATGCAGGCATACCTACATTATATTAAATAATATGCAGGCTATTTTTAGCTAAAAGGAAGACTGATAATCTTCCAAACAAAAAGTTCAGCACAGAAGAAGAGACAGAAGTCAGCCTGCAGGGGACTTAGGAATACATGTGTATTGAGAGCAATAGCAATAAAGAAACATGTAATTTGATTTTTCGTGATACGGAGAATAAAAAATATTTGAAAAGGGACAGATATCAAGTAAAGGTGTTCTTTTCTCACACTCCTCCAAAACTCCACAAACAAGACATTTGCTGATCAAAGGGAATGGGCAAGAGTAGAGTCAGGGAAAGCTTCACCACATTACTTCTAACTTACAGCGCAGGAACTTCATTACCGCCATCTAATTTTATCTAAACAAACTCTACTATCCATTTATTTTTTTTTAATTTCTTTATTTTAATTAACACTGTTTCCATCTACACATATGTAGAAAAAAGAACCAGTACCTTTCATAAAACTTATTTTGTTTTATATTTATATAAAGGGACTAAGCCAGTAGATGAGTTACTTTTGATGGGAAAGATGAAAAATGATTTTGCTCTTTAACATTCAATACATTAGATGTATTCTCACTGCTCCCAAGTTATAGAATCAGTGATTCAATAAATAGGAATTCACCTTCATGCCTAGCATTCACAAGTCCCAGGGTTCCATCCCCACTACCACAAAAGAAAAAAAAAGGAAAAAAAACCACCTCCAGACAAATCACATAGCTTAAAATATTCTTATTAAAAGGCAACACTATATACAACAAGTCGTATATGAACAAAACCACTTTAGTACTAGAAAAAACTTAAGTTAGTAAATGCATAACCTGTTTATTTTATTCCCTTACCTTGCCATGACAAATAAATAAATGTGATTAAATAAGACACTAGGTACAAAAATAGTCCTCACTGGCAAAAATAAAGTTTAACTTGCTGAATATTTACATTCGATTAGCAGATAATAATCACAGAGAAACTCAAGTATGATAGACAAGTTAGTCAAGACAGACATTTCTTTTCCTAATCTGAAAAGTATGGCAATAAATAGCACCAAAAAAGAAAATGAAGTTGGGATGAACCCAACTACTGTGTGTAACTATAAAGTGCTAATTAAAAAACAAAAACAAAAACAAAAAAAATCAAGTGTGAGGAAAGGGAAGTGGGAAAATGAGTTTTATCACTTACCAAAAGGTGGGAGATCCTTCACAGGCACCTTCTTCCGTGAAGGATAGAGGGCCACCGCAGGAACCTGCAGTCCTTGGTTGGCCTTATGTGGTGGCTGCTGTGGCTGCGCCTGCGGCTGGGGTTGTGCTTTCTGCTGTGACCCTGCCCTTGGAGCCACTGGGGAGGTCTCAGATTTGACAGGCTTTTTGTCACCAGGATTCTTAGGCACTGGTAATTGTTTGGTTTGAAAATAGTACAAAGAATTTAAAATGTTAGTAGCTATGTAGAAGATAATTGTAGAACTACAAGAGTATTTTCTTAAGTTAGAACACTAAAATACCCATCTTTCCCACCTGTTGCCTTATAAGGGCCAGAAATTGGGGTGAGGGGGACCCTAGTTGTAGAAAATATGAGAGGACTGGCAGGACAAAGGTATTTAATTAAAGAAATTAGTAATCTCAAAGATGATTAAAACTCAAATTAAAAATAAAAATAGAAATGTGGATATTTTGTTTTATATATGGGATAAAGTCTGCAACAGGAAAATCACCAGGAATTATTTTTCAAAATGACATCCAAAACTTTTTGACGTACCTGAGCTAAGTTTTAATTTAATAAATGCTTTTAACTATAATCTATTTACTATCAAATTTTCCTATAGAGAAAACAATTCAGTGACATGTACTTCCCCCGTCTGACACATTCAGAAGCCAAGGATGAGGAAACTCAAGTGACTCTTCCAAGGTCACATTGTTAGTAAGAAAAATAAGCAAGATTGAAGTCAGACAACTCTGCCTCCAGAGGACAAGCTCTTCACCATGATATTAAGTGCCTAATAGTGTCCTGGGTAAATCTAATTATGTGAATCTTCTAAAATTATCTATTTAACATTTAAATTCTGTAGATTACCTTTCAAACCTGTTCATAGAAGGCTCCAAAGTGTCCTAAATGAAAAATGCCTTCACTTTATAAACACAGATACAGATAAAAACAGAACCAGCCGGTGTCTAACCTAGCCAGACGTCAATTTTTATTTGTTTATTGTGCACTGATGAGGACTGAGCCCAGGGACTTATACATGCTAGGCAAGCACTCTACCACTGAGCTACATTCTTAGCTCCTTATTTTTTATTTTTAAGAGATGGATCTCACTTTGTTGCCCAGGCTGGCCTAGAACTCCTGAGCTCATGATCCTCTCACCTAGGCCTCTTGAGTAGCTGAGACTAACTACAGACATGCTCTATCAAGACTGACCCATAGTCAGGCCAGTTTTTTAAAATGTTGAAGACCTACACCTCTGGCTAAGTTATGGCTTACTGTGTAGTAGAATTACTGCCTCAAATGACACCTAAATTTGTGGCTGGGAACTGTCAGGGCTGTGGATGCAAAAGGCACAGAACATTCAGTTCTGTGCTCCTCTGACTGACAGGCCCCAATCCCTCAAGTTGCCCATTGCTTTGGGAATATCTTGGTAAGAAAACAAGGAATGCAAATTGGAGCTGCATCTGCTCACGTGTCTCTTGAATGAGTACTGGCTGTGATGAAATGAAACCAAAGCAAACTTGAATAAGTCCACAGTGTTGTCCTCCATGTACTAACTCAACTGGACACAAAGGCCTCATCAAGCACAGGGGAAAGGCTAGTGCACCTGAGGACTGGTGACCTCCTTGTCTGCACTAGGCCTTATCTTGTCACCACTCATGTCACTGCAACAGGAAGCAAACCCACATTCCAATCAGTCTGCAACCCTTTCCAAAAAAAAAACTCACACGTGTTGGTTGCTGGCTCACACTGCAGAGATAACGTCTGAAGACTCTCCTCATCCATCTCCAGCTCCAGATTGGACAGGTACTGCTTCACTTTTCGAGCCATTTGCGCATCTTCGTAAAGCTTTTTGGCATTGAGAAAGGAACTACGGCGTACCCGCTTTTTATGACCACCTGTCTGAGCAACATCTAGCACTGTTGCATTTGTACTACCCTGGCTGAGAGACCTGAAAGATGAAAAGGCACATATGCAACTCACTCGAGCATGGGGTTATTTTATCTATTGGAAACTGCCAAAAACTATATACATATTCTATATTTGAAAGGTCACATGCCTCATTCCAGTAAGTAAACTGTTAAATGGAATATAGAATAATATAGATTATAAATGTTTTTAGTTAAAAAGAATTACACACAATACATACATAAATATATGTGTTGGGTACTTGTTCTGATTCAACTAGGAAATTCTACTTTTCTCCTCTACAGAGCATTCAAATTCTTTCATAGAAGCCAGCAAACAATTATATATGAAAGCTCATGCAAGAATTCACAGCTACAATCATTGACTTACACTATTTTTACTTCTTCTAAAAAGGGTGTTTTATAGAGATTCAAATAAAATTAGCTAGAATGTTCACAATTGCTTTCTTATTCCTTGGGTTGAATGTGGTGAATTTTTATAGTAATATGGTCAATCTGTTAATACAATCATCATGCAAATGTAAACATCTACATATGGAAACTATTTAGCACATAAATTGTTAAAAATTATTTTTTAAAAAGATTGGTTTATATAGAATGAAAACAGTAGTTAGTTGAGCTGTAAAAAATTCGGTTTTAACACCAGGGGGCATTTTTTATATTATGCGTATGTACTAAAATATCTGTGCAATAATATTTAAGTTGCACAATTTTTCTTTCTAATATCCTTCCCCTCCCCCTGCTTTGGGCTTTCCTCATTTCAAGACACAAATTATATTAAAACTCTTCCTGAGAGCTCAGAAATATGGCCCATAGTTCCCCCAAAACAATTATCAATCATTTCACAGCTCTCATGGATCATGACTTCAAAAGCATAGGCCCCAACAGATTAAACTTGAAGTCAGTTTGCCATCTGAAATTCTGCTAGCGCAAGAGGGTTAAGAAAAAAAATGCAAAAATGCAAAGCATCAGAAAATATAGCAGATAGGAAAATAATGCAATGAGCTGGGCAAGAACTGTGTGTGGGTATGCAAGTTCTCCACCACTTACCCCAAACTCCGCCATTTCTTCTTCCTGTAAGTGAGAGCCATGGAGATTGAAGCATGGGTGTAGAAAGAGACAGAGAGATCACAAGCTCAGAAAGAAAGGACTAGACTTCTGGATAAGCAGTTCTAGAAGCCCACAAACATTAAACTGCATAATCATCTCACACACACCACTTTACTAGACATGTTTTTCTGGCTCAAAAGGACAAATATAGTTAAATTATTTGTTCTAGAAAAAGATAAACTTCTTTTGTATTCTAATCATTTTTGACTAAGCTGACATCTAAATCTATCATGTGGATACTGAGACAATCCTGTTAGGGGTATTTACATATTTTAGTACATGCTACCAGTTACAAGTTCTAACTGTACAAGTCAGTGTTCTAAAAAATAAGAAATAAATACCTGTGATTAATGTTAAGTTAAAAATAGCTGAAGGACAAACTTTTTACTAATAGTCAAAAGGACACCTGATGCTGAATAAGACATCTATTCCAAATGGAAGTTTGATGGTGATTCTTGGTACATCCTAATATAATTTCTGCAATACTGCAAATATAAATATACAAAATTTCTTCATTCATTGGGAAGCTCTAAACTTAACCTCTCTAGTCCCACATATGCCACTGGAGGTGACTCACTCACCGAGTCCTGAACATGAGCGCGGGGTCCATGTTAACTGAAGCCATTCGGCCAACATGCCGGATTTCTTTTGCAATCATCCTTAGCTTCTCAAAGTTGACCAACCCATCTACTTTTGAATCGTTTCCTGGAATTGGCAAAGAAGAAAAAAGAAATCACATGGCATTTATTTTATACTTCTACAAGTGAAAACAGAACTCTTCTACCTTGTATTTACCTTCATGAAGGAACGTGAGATCCTTCTTGATAACTGGGAATAGAGGGATTATGGGAGGTTGCAGGTTTTGACTATTGAGGACATTGCGGTATTTTGCCATATTTCTGGAAGGATCAAATAGGTCTTGGAGATCCTGAAATAGCTTTTCATATTTATTGGGAAGTTTTTCCCAGGTAGCTCGAAGTCTTGCCACTGGTGCCAGGTTTAGGCCACTGAGAGGAGAAAAAAGAAAAGTGGGATACAATTAAATGATCTCTTCTGAAATGAAAGGAGCAAAATACTGTACTGCCTGTTTACTGACAATTAAACCTGCATGTTAACATGTATAGCAATTTATAAAAGGATGCATAGGAAACTTGGGTAATCCTGGGTAATGAGAATGGCAGACAGAAGCAGGGAGAGGGCCAAGACAATGGGTTTTATTCTTCTTCCCTTTACACTCTCCTGATCTGTTTATTATCTGCTATGGTTTAGATACTACATGTCCCCCAAAGGCCTATATGTTAAAGGTTTAGTCCTTACTCCATAGTGCTTTTGGAAGGTTATAGAGGGAGTCTTTAAGAGGCAGGGATTAATGAGAGGTCTTAGGTCACTGGGGTGTACCCTAAAAAGGTGAGGGTAGGACCCTGAATTATTTCTTTTTCTCTTTTTCATGTCCTAGCCATGAGATAAACAGCTTTTCTCTACCACATGCTACTGTTGCCTAATTACAGGCTAAAAAGCAACAGAGGCAAATGACCATCACCTGAAACCTCCAAACTGTGAGCCAAAATAAACCGTTCCTCTTTATAAGTATATTATCTTAGTTATTTTGTTACAGTTATGAAAGCTGACTAACATACCATCAACAAAACCACTAGAATATAAGTATTGTTGTTTTTCCTCCAAATAGAGCAGTGTTTAGCTCATAGCAAGCATTTGATAGAATAGGAAAATATTCTATAGTAAGAAAATAAAAGACATTGTAGTCATGAGAGTATGATCAAACAAACTCCCAGGCAGAAAAAATGACTAATTTTATAGTCACCTTTAACATCAAAATAACTAATTGTTTTCACCTGTACTTTCTTCCAGGTTCAATCTAAGCACTTAAAAGGGAAGAAAATTAACATTTATTAAGCTTTTGCTTTATGCTGTCCAATGGAATTCCACATACATTATATCATTTAATCTTGATATTCTTTGGGATATTGTTATTTTACAAAGAATTATTCCTTATGAGTCAATGACATCCTAGCATGGGTTTGAATACCAGCATGGTATTAAAATAAGTGAGTCATTTATAAACTACCACATTTTACATAATTATATGGTATCCCTAGATTGAGATTGTTTCTAATCTGTAATGTACACTGAATCTTAAGACAGATATGCCCTCTTACCTGATGATTGCAAACATTGAGTTAAAATTCTTGCATTCCCTACAGTGCAATGCTATCTTGATGAAATGCTTAATGATCTTCATCCTCTTCAGCTGGTTTGTCTCTCGCAGAATTTCAGATGCCACCCAAAATGTTTCCTGGTTAATGACTTCTTCAAATTTCTTCAGGTTGTGACAGCTAGTTTTTGACTTAAGTTTAAATAAATCATCTATATATTCAGTAGGTTCAATGTTGCGGAAGAGTTCGAAATTCCGCATAGAGAGCTGTGTGGCAACTTCCACAGTACTGAGCTGAAGGAGGGAAATTTGACTTTCTCGCAGCAACTCCTGAGCATCCTCATCTGAACAAAGCGTTTCTGTCTCCATGTTGTTTTTCAGATAATACCTGTGAAAGCAGAAGTGTGTCAGATACAGTCAAGCCTAAGCAGAAGCCTCATGATATCTGTAAAAGAATAATGCTACTTTTTAGGGGAAGCTTGAGAGAATACAGAATTGAATCATGGAAGAATTCTTTTTAACCAAGATGGACAGTGCAGTTGCTGCATCAACTGCCAGATCACAGAACCCAGAAATCAGAGATGGAAAAGAACAAATCACATGGGATTTCATTTGTACTAATTATAATTCTTTTTCACCATTCCTTTCCTGCTTTCTAAATCATTCTACCCTTTTGGCTACAGATGACAGAAAATAGCTATTTTTTCAGTTTAAATAAGGGTACAGGCTCTATGAGTGGAAGCAGGAAAGACCAGACCCAGGGGATCACTCTATTTTTCCAGAGTAAAACCCTACAGGTAAGTGGGATAGGTATTATCCCTATGTATCAGAATAGGAAACAGAGACATAGAAACAAAGTCATCTAAAGATTAATGACTTGTTAATGTCAGTGCAGGGACAAGAATTCGGAGCTAGTGCATTTCCTTTTAAGCAACATGTTGAAAACAGCATTTAGATATTTGCTGTTTGCTATTTCCTTCCTTCCTCCCTCCCTCTTTTCTTCTTTTTAGGGTGGGCAGATGTTTTCTCTAAATAAAATTCTATAAATGAAGAAACAGTGGAGGTCCTGTTAAGTTGGTCTTTGCATATTTCACAAAACATCTATGGCAGGAAATATGTATCTTGGGCTTTTGACATTCACAGATTTAATGCTCTCCATTTTGATTACTCATGAAGCCTATGACAGGGATCCATATATAATTTTCTTGAATAATGAATATGAATCATGAATTTGCAGCTCCCTGGAGATCTGAAGAAGTCCTTCATGATTACAGATTTATCAGTGTACATTCAAATGATAATTGAGAAAAACCAACTTCCTAAAGTACAACTATCTACTAGTGTTGAAGTTGAAAATAAAAGTGAGGAGTAAGAAAGTTATAACTAATAGCTATATAACAAATTTTGAGTGAATTAAATCACAACTTAGATCCATAACATGGAAAAGTCAAGCACAATAGAACACTCCATAAGAAAAATAGAAAAATGTTATTTTTGTGCCAACTCAATTTTCAGTCAGGATAGGATCTAGTAATTATATGAGAGCCAAAACTTAACTATTCTTTTAAACTTTTAGTTATTTGTGGTTTGAGGGTAAAATTGCATATCCCCAACAATAGAAATGTCACTGAAAAGAATGACAAAATCAGTGCAATATTTTCTTGCAAGTAGCGTGTAATACAGGCACTTATACAGCAAGGGACCAAGTTCTGTAGCAACTGAAGTTTGGTTCCAGAGTTCAGGGGTGCTTTCTGTAGTGTAACGTACAAGGATTGATTTGACAGTTAGTTGATTCTGCCAAACACACTGTCATAGACGTCTCTGCCTTAAACTAATGAAGCTCCTAGAAAAGTCAGCTATGTGGGAACATGTGATGATTGAAAATGATTAGTAAAATCTGTTTGTGAATGCACAAATCTGAAGAGAAGACAGCAGCAGGGTCTACTCTGAGACTTTACATTAAGCTCCCTCTATTGTTTTATCAGAAGGTATTCTACAGGGCAAGCCTAAGGAGTGATGGCTTGTATGTTAGCTGTTGATAATAACTTTCAGGTCGCAGCACCTTTGAATAAGTGCTTAAGAGCTCCTTCTGAGGTCCAGCAGTCTACTATACACATTTACTTTGATATAGGAATTCATGGTGGGGTGCTTTGTTTTTAATTTGTAGGGATATTTAGTCACTTAAAAAACTCTTAAAGTGTTCATCTCAGACTTTATTGTGGGTTTCAAGAGGGGGTAAGAAATTCAGTAAGATAGGGTATACCTTCCACTCAGTTGTATCCTATCGGCAAGTTTGGAAAGCTGATCTGGAAGTCTTCTCTGCTTGATGACTCCCTCGGGTGTGACTGAGACCTCACACAGTGAATATTGATCTGGGGTGGCAGTAACAGCAAACTCCCTGATGGCCTGAATGACCACTTCCTTCGCTGTGGTGTCCTTACTGATCATGATGTATCGGCTTTGCTGATCAGCCTTAAAAACCCTTAGCACTTGATCTGGCAAATCTGGAGGAAAGAAAACCACACCTAAGTAGAAAGGATTTAGACATACGGTAATACAAAGTAATCTGGAAAAAACCTCCTTAGAAAAGACGATGATAACTCTTTCTTATTAGAGTTCTTTGAAGATTGATCAACACACTACATTCTAAGAACACATCTTCCCCTATAGATACCTAAATGATTAGAAAAACACAAACACATCAGTACATAGTAACATATACACAAGACTGTCATGTGGGTATCAAACAAATTAAATTCTAAATCTAAAGTTGATCTTTATTATATTGAAAAGCCCAACAGTGACTTCAAATATACCTCCTATTCTTATTTATTTGATATGAATTAGTAATAACTGCGTGTCATATGTTATTCTTCATTTTATCAAAGAGAAAACAAGTTCAGAGAGATTAAATTTCCTGTAGCCATATCAAAGTAGTCTGTAGAGTATGATGAGAACTGGTTCCAAGGGTTTGGAATTTAAAATTCACCCGGATTCTTTGCATCTAGGTATCAAAGAAAGAAAAAGATGGGAAAAGATGACAACAAGAAAACAAAAGCAGTATTGGAGGTGCTCACCAGGAGTAGTACTGAAGTCTAAAATGCGATGGTGTGACTGCAGCAAGTCAGGATTACTGGAGGACAAGGTTCCACTGACGGGCAATGCAGTTGGGATATGCTTTGTCTGCCTTAGCCCTACTATGCTGTCATCTTGAGACTGACCAATCCCAATATCACTGAGGAAAGAAGAAAAAGTGAATTATCAGCAAGGTAAAAAGTTGTAAGCTATTACAGACCACTAATAAGCCACATCCCATTAAACTTGTAATAAATGTAAAAATGTCAATTGTTTACTTAAAAATTGCAAAAGCCACTGCTGCTTAAGTATATCCAATTCACTCTGCTGGTTTTTAAGTATATAATGTTTCTCTAAAGCCTATCTTTTGTACTAGAGAAACCCATAACCAGTATTAGTAGTTTCTCATTCTAAAAGTATATTCAAGAAAAGATGAGCTCTAGTTTCTGATGGGAATGGACTTAGGAAAAAGCATACGAAAAGAATACATTCAGTCTCACTCGTGCAATGGTTCAGCATCAAAATGATGAAGTTTTATGGTCCCATTTTCAAGAACTAAAGAAAGTGGGTAAAAGGAACAGGGAAAAATCTAAAGTATCCTAACTTTATTCTCCAAAATTTTAAGGGGAAAATGAGATTATTATGCAGTTGAATGTAAGGAAACTCTGACAGACATTATTTCTTAATTATACAGAGCATAAAAGAAGAGTGGTGCATGGTGGCATTTTCTAGATTAAGGAAAAGGCAATGGAAATCCAATGGCTCGCTTTGACTTTTACTCTGCTCAAATTTTCTAATTGCACATGTAAATTCCCAGAAAAGCACTGGTTATTATTGATGTCTACAAACTCATTTCTATTTATAAAAAAACTATTGCAGTGGACAACTCTTAAAACATGATTTAATAGTATATAAAAATTATTTCTAAAGGATCTATTTCTTGAAGGATCAGTGCTTTCAAAACAAAAGATCAAATAAAACAAGCATATGCATGCACAAATAACTAGATTATATGCAAATTTACATTCTAACTACTTTTTATAAATGTCTTGAAAGAAACTGCAAGAACATTTTACTAAGGTTGGGTTGTAAACCAAAGCATCATAAATAAGATAATTGTAGTGTAGGTTCTTCCAAATTCATAGGCAAATCTAGGACAAAATTAAATTTCTATTTAGGCACATATAGGCATGTGCATGTACATAAAGACATTTTTAATTAACATTCTACGAAAGATAGAAATCTTCACATTGGTGGGTTTTGTTTGTTTGTGGTATTGGGGATTGAACCCAGACATGGTCTTCCATTAAGCCACACTCCCAACCCTTTTTATTTCATTCTGAGACAGAATCTACCTAAGTTAATGAGCCTGGCCTCACCATAGCAATTCTCCTGCCTCAGCCTCCCAAGTTGCTGAGATTACAGATGTGCACTACCATACCCAGCTACATCAGTGGGATTTTGTTTTCAACCATATAAAAGCACAATTTGCCAAAAATATGAGATGTAATATGTGACACCAAATGATTACTATGTCCTTAGGCCAAGGCATGGCTGACTGGGATACTGCTGGCACAAATGGCTACGAACATTAGTGTATTCCAGGCACATATTCCTCAGTAACGTTTTAACACTTCTCATGATGATCTAACTTTCCACTCTCACAGTTTATTGCTTACTTATTTATATCTCTGTTATCCAAGATGGGGGTTACTCTTGGACTAAAACTACTGTATATGTAAGACCCAAGTTTGAAACGTAGGAGGGAGGGAGGGAAGAAAGGAAGGAAGGAAGGAAAGGGGGAGGGGAGAGTAAGGGAGAGGAGGGGAGGGAAGGGAAGGAAAGAGGAGGGGAGGGGAGGGGAGGGGAGGGAGGGGAAGGCCCTTTCTGAGCACATCCTCTTTTTGTTTGACCTCCCTAACTCTTTGTTACTGAAACTGTTTTTGCAGTCTTCCTTGATTTTGTAGTCTGTTGACTCTTTCTGTTTTCCTCTGGGTTCATCAGTTTTCCTTTCTACCCAACTGGAAACCAAATCTGAATTCTATAATGCTTATGCCATACCCTTTTGTCCTCTCTTTATACATATTATTTTTCCATGTCCATCCTTGCTAATTTATTAGTATCCAGCATCTTGGCTTCTATAATACTGATGTTAAAAAAAAAAATACACACATATACACAACACAATGTATTTTTAAAAATGTTTACCTTTATTTTATTTATTTATTTTTATGCAGAGCTGAGAATTGAACTTAGTGCCTCACATGTGTTTGGCAAGTGCTCTACCACTGAGCTACAACCTCAGCCCAACACAGTATTTTTGGGGGGGAGGAGGGTACCAGGGATCGAACTCTGGGGCCACTCAGCACTCAGCCACATCCCCAGTCCTATTTTGTATTTTATTTAGAGACAAGGTCTCACTGAGTTGCTTAGTGCCTCACTAAGTTGGTGAGGCTGGCTCTGAACTCTCGATCCTCCTGCCTCAGCCTCCTGAGCCACTGGGATTACAGGTGTGTGCCACCACACCCAGCCCCAACACAATATATTTTAAGTAGATGATTTCTCTAATCTTCTAGTTTGATGATGATGTTAAAAATCTTCACAGGCAAGAGCCGTAGCTCAGTGGTAAAGCACTTGCCTAGCAGGTACAGGCCCTACCTTCCACACATATCACTGTAAAACACAAAAATAAAAACAAACCAAATTTTTTTTAAAACTCATAAAAACATAATGATTTCTAGAAGAGAAAAGCTGAAGTAGCAACTAGTATTAAATCAAGTCTATTATAATATAATAGATCCTACTGTTTGCTAAGCCTATCTTTTTTTTTTTAAATGTTTATTTTTTAGTTGTAGGTGACAGAATATCTTTATTTTATTTTTATGTGGTGCTGAGGATCGAACCCAGTGCCTTATGTGTGCTAGGCGAGCACGCTACCACTGCACCATAATCCCAGCCCTGCTAAGCCTATCTTTAGATCTTATTTTTTCAATTTTAATTGCACTACATATATAATTTCTAATAATTTTCCCAAGAAAGTATTTAAAAAACTATATATCTACTTAAGATGTTGCTCAGTGTTTCAAAGCCAGCACATCTAATCATTGTCTCTTCTCTGTCTCCTTGACAAGCTTTTGAGTGTCTTTCCAAGTAGACAGAGAAGAAAATTATGCATAGTATTCTCATACTGTATTCCTGCCAAGATCCTGTGCTGTGGATGTATTACATCTCAGTTCTAACATGTCACATTTCTATTAATACTTGCCAGGGTCATGCTGACTTCTGTTTGATTTTTTTTAGGGTTCATATTTAACTCATGGTCAAATGTGACTCTAAGATCTTTTTTTATTATTATGCTCCTAATAATTATGTACTTAGTTTATTTTTTCATCAAGAGGGGCCACTTTAAAAATTGATTTCTATTTTCTGTACCAGCTGTCCTAATTCATTCTCTCTTAGAAACGTACTCCAAGTCTATAAATAAAACTATTACATTCATTGTTTATCCTTAGAACTTTACCATAGAAGTTTTCTTTAGAAATGACCAATTATTATAGTTCAACAGGGGCAATATAAGTTTGACATTCAAATCATCCATAATATATTTTAAATTATATCTCTCTATAGATGAAAATTTTATCTGAAATGGATTTTTTAAAAAGAAATAAAAGAGGACTGCTTGTTGCAGTCCTGAATATCTATATCTACTGCTCCTCTCTAGATCCATTAACATAGAAATATATTAACCTATATCTTTTCAACTTATTATCTTTTATACTGTTGTAATTTTAGGAATATATAATAGTTGAGCACAGCATACTGAGTTACTTAATATTAAAAAATGTCTGATGATAACTGAGTTTTGGGGCTGGGATTGTAGCTCAGTGGTAGAGCGCTTGCCTCGCATGCGTGAGGCACTGGGTTCGATCCTCAGCACCACATAAAAATAAATAAATAAAGATATTGTGTCCATCTTCAACTAAAAAAAAATATTTAAAAAAAATAACTGAGTTTTATAAAACATCCCTAGATTCAAGGACCAAAGTTAAGAAATAAGTAAGCAAATAAGTAAAGCTAAAAAGAATTGTTGGGAACTCCTACAACTTTGTCAGGCCTGAGCTTCTCACATAAGTAAACAGCCAAGAGGAAATTCAAGAATACACCTGATGTTCTGACTGCCGAGGTAACTGGGAAGAGGTCTGTGCTTGATTATTAATGGCTTGGTAACAGTTAAATAACTGAAAATAGAAGTGAGGGGGAAAAGAGAATGGCAGGGATGAACAGAGGCAAATGGAAGAAGTGATTTGATTAGTAAAGAGTAGATGCTGTGGAGAAGATAGCCAGAAACAAAGGCACAGCAGCCAAAGCTCCAAAAAAAAAAAGTTCAAATGAGAATATTCTAAACCACCTCTAATGAAAACCAGTGGTAGGCAAATGGCAAAAACAGGATTAAAATGAACATGATTGTTTCATATTACTTCTAAAATAGCTCAGCTATAAACACTTGAGACATTAGACTAATGTGCAAAAATTACATCACTACCTTAGCATATTCTTTTAAGACAAAAAAAATAATAAAATAATGCGCAGAAAATTTGTAGACACTTACTTATACGGTTTCTGAGGCAAGATACTAATCCGAGTCTTGTCAAGTATCTTCTTTAACTTGTTCCTTCCCCCAACAGTATTGGCTTTACTTTTTTTATTTACTTTTTCAAGTCCTATCACCTGTTCTACATCTACAGCAAGATCTGGAATGGAGTAGCGACTGGCCTTTTTGATATCGCCAATTTTGGGAAGGTGGGGGGCACCGTTTCTTTTCTCTTCTGACAATCTTGTTAGAAGTTCTTTAAACACTAAAATATATAGAAAGAGAAACACCACAAAATGACAATTACAAGAAATCTGGACAAGGACAAGGCAACTGTAGAACTTGGGAATACATGAGAAATACAGACTTCAGTTATTAAAATTCTGTAGACAAATACTACTCCAGTGACTGATATCAAGAATCAACTTTGTATGTTGCTCTATCCAAGTAAATTTAAGACTAGCAATAAACTTTCTTTTTGATTTTTCCCTGTACCAGAGATTGAACGCAGAGGCACTTAACCACTGAATCACATCCACAGTCCTTTTTTGTATTTTACTTAGAGACAGAGTCTCACTGAGTTGCTTAGGGCCTCGCTAAGTTGCTGAGGCTGGCTTTGACCTCGAGATCCTCCTGCGTCAGCCGCCCAAGCCGCTGGGATACAGGTGTCCAGCAGCAGTAAACCTTTTGATCTACAGGTATTTTAGAATTTATCAACAGAAAGGAAGCTACGTTTATCAATAAACACAGATTAGAAAATAATTTTTATGGTCTTCAAATCAGTAGATTTTTTATTTAGATCTAATTATATACTTATAAAATTAATTCTATAGTTATTGTTTTTTGTTTTTGTTTGGTACTGGGGAATTGAACTCAGGAGTACTTGAGTGCCCACTGAGCCACATCCTCAGCCCTATTTTGTGTTTTATTTAGAGACAGAGTCTCACTGAGTTGCTTAGCACCTTGCTTTTACTGAGGCTTTTACTGGCTTTGAACTCACAAAGCGCCTGCCTCAGCCTCCCAAGCCGCTGAGATTATAGGCATGCGCCACCACACTCAGCTTGAATTCTATATTTATATATTTTACTACAAGTACTCTGATTCTTATGTTAAAAATATTACTTATATAAATTACTTCTTTCATTATTAAGAGTTAAATGTTTAAAAAAAAAAGGAGAAAACTAAAAGTCTATAAAAATACTTACCAAATAAATTGGTTTTCACAGTGATAGATAGATGTGTGTTATTCCTAAGAATTTCCATGGCTTTTGACAGCTGGATATTTTCAAAGTTTTGACCATTTACTTCTAGTATCTAAAAGTGAAATTATAAAATTAGCATACCATTGACCGAAGAAAGAAAAACACCAAAATCACCCTTAGAAAGGGTGGACTAAGAAATATCATACCTGATCCCCACGTTTCAATCCTGCTTCAGTTGCTTTGCTACCCGAATCAACACTGTCGACAAAGATTCCAAATCCCTTCTCGGAGCCTCCAAGTAAGATAAAAGGCAGAGGAGCTTCCCGGGATGGTTTTGTTAATGTCATCAATCTTCTTTTTGCCTTAGCTGCACATGCAATATTTAACAGCCTTAGATGTCCGCCCATTTTCTATAAGAGTTCAGAAAGAGTGGTGTCAATTCAAGACAGGAGGAACAAATGAACTGAAAGCTGATCTTAAAAAAAAAATTATAACTATTACCTCTCTTTCTAGATTATTTTCAAATTCTTCTAGAAATCGAGTCATTGCTGGATCTCCTTCAAAGTCATTGAAGTGATTATTCACCCACAATAATACTACCCGTGTAACCTGAAAAAGCAATTTGTTTCACTAAGTTTTCTTCTTGGTGATTAGATTAGATTAACTTCAAACAAGATATCTGATTTTCAATTCACAAAAATATTGAACACAAAAAATAAACTAATAACAATAGAATCTTCAACAAGAATTTTATTCATATAAAAATGATCTTCTGAAAAAAATATATGTATACCTTAAATACAGACTATACGTTACTTTGCCAGGAGACACAGTAGATTTGTGAAGGTATTTAACTAACATCTAACTTTACTTTCAAAACATATTTGAAATAAGTCAAAATAAAAGCAAAGATACAATGAAACCAAAATAGGTTAATACAAAAGACAGAAACTAAAAATGAAAGGTAAAAACACAGACTAGATAAGGAAAACAGAGTATTAAGCCTAGAAATATCTATAAGGAATTGGATTGTTAAAGGAAGGACATAAGACAACTATATGTAGTTTCATTCAATCTCGCCTTGAGAAAGCTCTCCAGAGCTGCAGAAGAGGGTCTGCTTAGAATTGTATTAGTGGGGACTTCAATCATTGATGGCTGTAATGTAAATCTGCTCTGGTGCTAATTTAAAAATTGTAACTTTCTATTACAGTATCTACCAGACTAGAAAATGTAGATTCCCATGGTATCCCAATGTTTCGTTATATTTTAACATATTCCCAATATGTAAACACTTGGTGACCAACTTATTGGCCTTTGCATTTAAAGAGAAAAAAAAAAGGCATTTCTAGGGATAAACTTTGAAATATATAACAAGAACTAATATGTATATCATCTTATCTTTTTGTTTCCTTAAAAATATATTCTTATATTCCATTAACTTGAACATTAACTGGTGTGATGGATGTATCTTTAAGCTTATATTTTAAAAGTACTACATAGTTAAGAGCTGAAGTAAACTGTATTTCCAACCTTATCCCTGAGGCTCGGGTCATTAAACCACTCCAATAACTTTTTGCCCACTTCCATTGGACTAGAAAGAAAAGTCCGGTAGGTCAACAGGAAGTCTTCTATGAAGGTTGGATCTACTACTGAATGCTCTTCCACCAAGTGCATTGTTAACCTTTCTGAGGTGCCCTGTAACAAATAAAAGGTTTAATCATTATCCTGAATAACTAACGTTTATAGGGTGCCTTATTTCAACCCTTCAACATAAAACCAAGCAGGTAGTAATACAGATAATTGAGAAACTGCCATTAATCAGGATATGTAAAATTTTTTTATTACAAGTGATGACCTTTAAGAGGTATGATGCTTGAAAATGAAAAAAGAAACAAATCTTAAGTTGTCATATCTTCTACTAGTCCAAACTTTCTTTCCTTTAGATGGAGGGCGTTTCTCGGTCTTACCTTGATGACAATGTGGCCCTTCCTTGTTCCAGTTCGATCAAGTTCTCGGTGTTCTTTGACCATAACGATCTCTCCTTCCTCTTCAACTTTTTGCATGTTCTTTTCTACTTGGTTGAGGATACGGCAGTAATCTTGCTGGGCGATGCAGACAAACTAGAATAAAACATAAGTCACATGTTAATGATAAAGTGCTTGCAAAAGACCTAGCTGTACGAATAATTCAGTGTTTTAATTATTTAATACTGACATTTTTCCCTGTCTTTCCCATACTTTCTAAATTAATGCAGTAATGAACCTTAATCAGACTTCTCTACTTTTAATGTATTTCTTCCTAGTCAAGAAAAGTTTCATTTTTAGAATATTTATACATATTTTACATAAAAATCCTAACAATTTAAAAAATCGGAAGATGAAACTAGAAGAGTTCTTTTTAACATTCCTCTTTCATAGTAAAAAACATTAGGGGAGAAGAGGGGAATCCTAGGATGACTAACAACAAAGCATATATTTGTTATAGTTCAAATCATTACTCCTTGTAACTTAATTAAGGGTAATCCTTGCTCTTAAAAAGTTAACAAAAATTTCAGAGCTTGTGGCTAATGACTTAAAGCAATTAAAGTCTTAGTAGTTTTAAATAAAGCTAAGAATAAATTATAGAAATCATGTATTACATAACTGGAGGACAGTGAGGGGACAAGAACAGATACTTTAGCAAACAAAAACCACTGTGTTCTTTAAAGTATGAATGATTTGTTCTGATTTACAAAATCATCTGGGGATGAAAAATACATAGCATTTCTTTTTCTCTTTTAACATGAGAAAGTTAAAAAATAAGGAAAAGGTTCAATTATAGTATATAAGATATAATATGACACAATTATCCAAGATCATATTTTCAAGGATATTTAAAAGAGCTCTGGCTTGGTGTTCATGATATTACATGAAAACTTTTAAAAGATGCAATACCAGACAGGCCTTTACTGCCAGCTATGTAGGAGGCTGAGGCAAGAGGATCACAATTTTGAGGCCAGCCTAGGAAACTTGGCAAGACCATCTCAAAATATGTAGAAAAGACTAGGGACATAGCTCAGTGGTAGAGCACTCACCTAGCATGTTCAAGGCCCTAGTACTACATATACATGTATAAATATAATACTCAATTGTTATACAAATAACCATAATGATAATATCATCACCATCACCATCATATTATGGTAGTCTTGCAGGAATTTTCTCAATTTATGTTCCTAATTGTATGAAGAGGAAGGCAGTACTACAATCCCCACCATCTAGAGGAGGAAACAGCTCAATGCTCCATCATTACATGCTGGCTAATTTTAAAAATTATATATGCACATCAAAATCTTGGGGAAAAATATAATAAAACATTAACAATACTGCTGAGCAATGTAAATCACATGGGACTTTCATTTTATTTATTATGCTTTTCCATATTTTCTATACTTTCTGCATTGTCAGTAGTTCTGTTAATGAATAGAAGCAGCAGTTCAGAAGGGAAACAGTATACTACAGTACCAAGTTCCTCCCACTGAGCCAGCTGATACCATCTAACTTTTCTGTTAAGCATTTAGGAGCAAAGAATTAAAACTTAAAAAGACAAGGGATTTTTGAATACAAGTAAATATAAATAGTTCAATTTAAAAATTTTTAAATATCCCATTTCTATCATACAGATCATTGGTGTAAACATGTTTTGAAATACATAGTCTTTGGTAACATGGAAAAAATCTTTATTTCTTTTTACACAGCAGCAAAATTGCTCCCCAAACTTGCATGGGAAATTTAGAAAGGTTTTACCTCCAAAAAATTTTAGATGTTCTTTCTTACATTCACTTTCAGAGAACATAATGAAAATCATCATTTTCTCATTTATCTTCTAAAAAAGAAATGTATCCCTGAATTAAAATGAATAAGTAGATAGATGTATGAAAGAAAATGCTTTTTGAAGAGAAATGTACTAAAATTAATCTTCTTGACTAAAGATTTAAGGAAATTCTAATTTGATTTGAAATTCTTAGTGTCTAGATAGACATTTTGGCATTTCATGTGTAACAAACTGAAATACCATCCAAAAAAAAAAAAAAGAAAAAAATTTCAAACTGAATTTCTAATATGGTCATACAGAACTAGTATCTAAAATATGAATCTTAATTGAAAACATCTACCCTTTTTATTAGCAACTTATTTTTGACTTAAGAAATTTAGAGCTTTAACATGAAATGATCAGGTAAATTTTAAAGTGGTATGAAGACAGTTAAAAACTTGTGAATTGTTTCGGTGAGGTTCTAGGCTTTCAGGCAGCTGTAAGCACATGGAAGCGCTGTATGATCTTAGCACCCTAAAATGAAATAAAAATTTAAACAAGACTTTACTTCAAAAAGATCAACGGCAAGGGCTAGGGGTATAGCTCAATGGTACAATGCTTGCCTAGTGCATGGAAAGCACTGGGTTCCATCCCCAGAGCCACACAAAATAAACCAACCAATCAACCCAGATCAAGAGCAGTTCATGCTACAGATTTATTTTTCTTCAGGCACATGACTCAAAATTTAAGTTGAAAAATTACAGATGATCAAAGAATGAGAAAAATTAAACTTCCATCAACATGTTGTATAGTTAACTTTCAACTTATTCATGACAAACTGCTTCCTCATCCAAAATTACTTCTTAATTTCATCGGTCCCAAGGAAACATGATTCTAATGTAGATTTACCTTAAGAGGTCTGATATATTTAAACTGGAACTCTGTAGTCTGAAAGGAAAATTCACACCTAATTGTTCAAATTAGGTATCCAAGTGTTTGCTCCCCACTGAAGGGTGAAGGGCAGGCAGCAGAGAAGGCAAAAAGCAAGAAAAATAAGGGGCAGGGGTAGAAGAGGAAGAGGGGAAGAAGGGGCCAAAGGAGAAGGGAAAAAGAAAAGAAAGAGGTGTATATGGTGAACAGAAAGCTGTCAGGAGCAGTGACTGAAGCAATGCTTCTTCGAACACTGTATGAAAGTGCCAAGGGAAACTGCCTAGTTGCTATGATGCCACCCTATACTAAAGGCTCTGTACTGGTCACGGAATTATCAGTTCTTAAAAGTTCAGACACCAACTGCCTAAGTGTAGAGAATTATGGGTGCAAGTTGCTAATTATAATTGGGCCATTAGCCTTCAATCTTAGTTCTATGTGCTTTGAAGCAACTTTCTCACCAAAATCCTTTTGATGATAAAACCTATATAATAAACATACTGAATTGGCTCTCAGTCATTGCATCTCTACCAGAGTATAATGCCCACCAGGCCCTAGCCTTTTCCTCTCCTTGTGTGCCTGTCTGTCTTTTCTAATTCCCCATCACCCTCCATCTGGTTTCCTGAAATAACCACCATGCAGGTCTGAGGCAGAAAGCCAATACCAATCACCAGGTACCACAGGATGCCAAAAGCATCCTGTTCTTTTGTTCTTCACACCAAACAAAGAAATAGGAATAGGCACTGGAGAAAAACTAGAAAAGGAGAATTCGAAGGAGTCATTCAAAACAAAACAGAAGTTTAAACACATCAGGAGATCCTAATAAATGTTAAATTTAATCCACTCAGTTCTGTCTTCTGATGCTTAACATAAACTCAGCTAGGTGTTACATTATGGGACATTTATTTTGGACCCTACCAGAAGGTTAGATAGTTAAGGCCAATCCTAAGCGAAGTTCTTTTTCTTGCAAAATAGATCACCACTTTTGTTCATTACAGTCAGTAGCTGTTGATTCCCTATAATGTAGTCAGTAGAATGACAGAAACCATGGAGGTCATTTTATAGTTCTTACTGTTTCCAAGAGGGAGAGCTAAAAATGTGTAAATTAATTCTCCACCCCTGTTATATTCTTCAAGGACAAAATGTCAAGGCTGAACAGGTGGGTTGGTGGATGTCCAGAAGCAATTTGTGAATCCTCTGATTTAACATGTTCCTTTTACAGTTACAAGGAATGGAGTAGAATAGAAGACACAGTTTTCTCCAGCAGGAACTCTACCTTTGACCTTCTACATATTTCTGAGAACTGCATTTTAGGAGTTATAGGAGTCTACATATCTTAATCAGAGTTTTGTTTTGAGTTCAGGTCTTCCTTGCTATCACTCTGGATTTCCTACTAATTTTTCATTCTGTAAATAGATTAGACAACTCTCTTCTCTAACATAACACCTACCTCTTCTTCCTTTCCCAGAACTCCAAGGTAAATCCTTAATGGTACCTGACATGACTTACATACTCTGTAATATTCAGTCACATAACATTTTTATCAATTACTCTAAAACATTTATATGCCTCTTAAATCATTTAGGTCCCATGGCAGAAAACTTTAATGCTTTTCTAGATTGTTTTGACTCAGTTTGTTTTCACTATTTTTTGGAATACAATTCCAGAGCTGAAATATCACATACAATCCTTCCTAAATGTACATTCTCATGCCAAATAAAGATTTGGGAAGTTACCCATTTTGTTTTCCTCTTTTATACTATAATAATTGAGAAGTGACTATATTTAGAATGATTTTCTTACTTTACATATTTAAAACTTTGAGTTCGTAGTCACTTTTTTCCCCCTCTATGATACTTACTCAAGGAATTATCTGGCAAAATTATTTTGATTGTGTAGATAGGGTTATTTTATTTATTCATAGCCCTTTTTAAATTTTAGTTAAGCAAAATGCTTAAAATGAAAAATTAAATGAATGACACTACTGTACATTAATCTGACATTATAAAAATTCAATTATGACTCAGGCACAGTGGCACATGCCTATAATTCCAACTCAGGAGGCTAAAGCAGGAAGAGTCTAAGTTCAAGACCAGCCTGGATGACTTAGCAAGACTCTGTCTCAAAATTTACAAAGAAAAAAGGGGCAGGTGGCATGTAGCAAAGAAATTCAATTATGTTCTTTCAGAATAAACTACATTCAGAAGTCATGCAAAATGCAGACTAATAAATATAATGAGCCCTTAACATTAGTCTTAAGCCAAATCAAATCTTTTGGCTTATTTACATTAAAATGTTTTATCTTTCAGAGAGAAATTTTTAGAAGACAATACATAAATTATAAACACTTAAGAGTAAAAGCATGTTAAATTTTTTCCTCACTAGATAGAAGTTATATAAATTAATATAATTAAATTTCACATTTGTTCACATATTTTCTCTAGCCTATTATTAAATGCTTTTAAATAAAGAATATTAATATACTATCAATATGGATGGCATTTTTCTTTTGCTACCATTTTTCTTTGTATTAGCAATTATTTTTTACTAGCAAAGTCATTCTACTGATTCATACTATAACTTCCATGTGTCTTCTGAAATTGTTACCTTTAATTATCTACTTATAATTTTTTCATAATATGCATTTTGTCATATTTTCAATGAACAGATTATTAATTAATAATTTCTGATGGAAAATTTAAAGAAGACCCTTTAAAAAAGAGAACACAGTTCTGTGCATTTCAAGTAAGTTCGAGAGATATTCAAAATTAATTTCTTGGAGCGTAAGACTAAAAGTAGTAGTTCTACATTAAAATGTTATTTAAAGATGGCATATTAATATAGGCAGAAAAATACCAAACTACATACAAGTGTTCTCTATTAAGAATAAAATACAATGCCGTTAGCCAGTAAATAGATGAATCTAGAGACAATCATGCTAAGTGAAATAATCCAATCCCCCCAAAAAACTCAAGGTCAAAAGTTCCCTCTGATATGTAGATGCTCACACACAATGGGGGGGGGGCAGGAAATGAAGTTCACTGGATTAGACAAAGAGGAATGAAGGGAAAGGAAGGGGGTTAGGAATAGGAAAGACAACAGAATGAATGGAACATAACTTTCCTATGTTCATATATGAATACACAACCAGTCCAACTCCATATCATATACAACCACAATAATGAGATCCTAATCAGAATAAGTTATACTCCATGTATGTATGTCAAAAATACTCTACTGTCATGTATATCTATAAAGAAAACATTTTTTAAAAAGGAAGAAATATATATTTTATACCTGGCAGTCATCCACCTTTGTTCTCATCACTCCTTTCATATATTCTTTGTCCATGGTAGGAGAGACACCAAAACTATTTCCCATACATAATATTTCTGCTTTTCCATCTGGATAAGTCACTTCCACAGAACCATTGAGAATCACTGACCAGGAGTCCAGCTAATTTAAAAAAAAAAAAAAAAAAACAGAGAGAGAAAGTAAGAAATAGTATTGTGATGACACAGTTTTAAGTTTTAGAATGGTACCTAAAAATGCTTGGTAGATCCTCCATCTTAAAGATGGAACAAATAACTTAAGTGATACTAACTCTTTAGGAAGTTCATAGAATAAGCATTTATACACAACCACATATCTACATGTTTCATATGCCTAGCACAGAGCAATATCATCCTGCCCTTTAAGTCTGACTTTGGATATTCTTCTCAAAAGTGACATAAGGAAAAAAGTTTCCTCTGTACTCCAAAGCACATGTAAATAATATATAATGACCACCACTGCCCTAACATCATATTGTCCTGATAAAAAGCATTTTATTTATGACATAAATTGCAAAACTGAAACATTAATGGGGCTGTAGCTCAGTGGTAGAGTGTTTGCCTAATGTGTGAAGCCCCATCACCACAAAAAACACTATCAATATTGCATGAAACACTATGTATAATGGAAAATAAAATAATGGATTTAGAATGCTGTGACAAAATAAGTACATCATAGTTTTTTATTCAAACTTATTACTGCTGGTTTCTGAGAAGGAAAATATAAGAACTGGGTTTTTGTCTAAGTGCTGAATTGAGGGATCCTCAAACAAGCTTTCAAGCAGGAGGAATATTTACTGACCTCTTCACCATCATTTAACACAATGGTCCCTGCTCTTTCCACCACTGCAAACACCATCACAGCACAGAGCTCTCGTCTCACTGACATTGTCATGTTGGCAAACGCAGGCAGCTGGTGCATAAACTCCAAGAGTTGTTCTGAAAAGCAAAAGACGCTCCTGGTCAAAGCCACACCACACCCTTTATTAAAAGTGAGTCTTCAAAATGAATGCTGTAGGGTTTTTTCTTTGTAAATGCCATACAATTTTGCCCACTGAAAAATACATTTTAAGTATCTTCAGTAAAAGCCAAATTTTCTGTAGGTACATAAAGATTTCTGTCACCATGAAAATGATGGTTATTTCCTTGTTGATTTAGAAGCAAGAGGTTACACTATAACCCAAACTCTAAAAGCACTGAAGAAATCATAAACTTAAAATGGGAAATTCCAACTGAAAACTAGCTGTCACCTTCTAAAGTAAGGCTTATTACAGCCAAAATAAAATGGAGCTCTGAGAATTCTCTAGTAAGGTATCAACTCTATTCTAGTGTGTTTCTGCGCAGGTGGATGCTTAAAATAGCAAAAATACATTTAAAATATTTAAATGAGAGTTTGTGGATCAGACAAATCTATAAAAATCAATCAATTAAACATTTACAACATATAATGTAAATGAGAACTGATATACCACTTCTTATCCCACTGATGGGCAAAAAAGAAAAAGTTTGATCACTCTTCCTACTGGCAATGCTGTGGAGAAACAGTTTATACTTTGGTATAGTCAGGGCTGTTGACAAGGCAGATGACTTCATAGTTCCTCAAATCCTATGATCTCTGTTCTTTAGTTCTGTGTTTCCTATTATTAAGTAGCTTTTCTAATTATCTACTAGGTTTTCTCCTCATTCTTCACCACAGCCCTGTGAAATACATGTTGTTGTTGTTGTTTTCATTTCATAGGGAGGAAACTGAAGCTCAGACACATAATTAGAAGGTGACAGTGACATGATTCAGTACTCCGGACTCTGGGTGGTGGTGAAGAGCACAAGGGTGTGTGTCCAGACATTTGAATTCTTCCTAGTTGTCTTACTTTGGGTAAGTTGGTAAATTTCCCTAAGCCACAGTTTTCTCATTTGCAAAATAATATATCTACCTTCATTGAACAGCTGTGAGAATCAAGTCCATTGATAAAGTACTTGTCACAGAGTAAATATTCAATAAACAATAGCTGCTATTATTATCATTATAATTATAGTTATGGTATCATTTGACCTCTCAGCTAAACAAAAATTCTACCTTTTTTTCGTCACCCACACAATCTAACTATACTTTGTACATTCCTTCTGTTAAGTTTGAGCGACAAATTTTATGTTAATGGATACATTTTGCTTTCTGCTAGGGAAAAAGTAAAAAAGAAAAATATAATCTGTGAAAATATTACTTTTCCAGAAGGACAGACTGAGTGATTTCCTCTTACCCAGCTGGATAATGTCACATTCTGACTAGACTCTACATCATCCCTCCTCCTGTACAGTGCTTGTCATTACACAAGGTGGCTCTGATAATCAGGAGAATAATAATGATAAGTGGCACCCAGGCATTCTGTCCAGTAGGATGGTATTCTTCAACCTGACCTAGATTTATGTGTCAGAAAATCAATTTACTGTTGCAACCGGTATTTAAAAAAGAAGATGATGATGATGATGATGACAAAATACCAAAGCACATAACTCATAAAAAGAATAAATTCTGTTTAGTGAACAGTTTATTTCTGAAGTAAGTACGTGTATCTGGATTGTGCCATAAAATATATTTATTCCCTGGAACAGCAGCAAAGAGATTCTGAATACCACTATAAGAGATGACCCATATCTATCCATATGAAAGGTAAGAATTACTATTTTACAACTGCACTGACCTTTTCATTTGGAACATAGAAGCAAATGAACAAGTCATGGTCCTCTGATCAGTACATCACAGTTAGTTCTGGTGTTTCCAGCCTGTTTTCTGTAGCCATCATCCCTCGCCCCTCACCATAAGCTATTACAATATTACCTGTAAACCACACATTTTACCTTTCTCCTCTCCTAACAGTTGTTAAATTTCCTTGGGCAAGCAAAGGTTAATAGGTTTAAGGAAAATATGAGACCAGAAGTTAATTATATGTAAGAAATGTTTTTGAATTTAAGATATGTTCAGAGAATACCAAAAGTCAAATAATTACCTGGAAAAGAAAAAGTGGGCAGAACATAAACATAACGTAAAATATCTCTTCTAAGGTCTGCTAGACCAATTTTAAAGTGCCTTGCATAAACATGTTTCTTGTTTCTGACAGGTTTTTTTTTTGTTATTTTTTGGTACCAGGGATTGAACTCAGGGGTATTCAACCATTGAGCCACATCCCCAGCCCTATTTTGTGTTTTATGTAGAGACAAGGTCTCACTGAGTTGCTTAGCTCCTCGCTGTTGCTGAGGCTGGCTTTGAACTCGTGATTGTCCTATCTCAGCCTCCCAAAGTGCTGGCATTACAGGTACACACCACCGCGCCTGGCTCAGGTTCTTATTTCATTAGTGCATCATACAATTAATTTGTGACATATGAGCAGTGACTGGCATTAAAACAATACAAGATAGGAAATAACTATGTATCACATAAGAATAAAAGAGCCAGAAAAAATCTAATAATATTAGATGTACATAGTTCTTCAAGCTCAGCAGAAAAACCAAGATGACAGAAATGCTTACCTAAATAGTTTTTAAGACTCTCAAGGATTCAAAAATATCCAATCACGATTTTGTGAAAACTCCTACACAACTATTTATTATAATGGAGGATTGGAGCAATTTAAAAAAAAAAAAATTTCTACCATTAATATTATTAACAAATAAAGTAGAAGCATTTGGTCATTTAAGCATCTGGCTTAAACTAAACTCTGATAATGCCATGAGTATTATAAAAACTAGAGGGGTTGAGGTAGCAAAGAACTGAGAACTTCAGATGAGTACTAAGAAAGTCCCTAGAGCAAATGAAAAGGAGAAGCCATGGGGGAAGGGAGAAGGACTTTTTTCAATATTTTTGGAAGAAACTATTAGAATTATATTCTAATCTATTAGAACGATATACTACTGTAACATTTCCTATTTTTTAAGATAGGAATGTTCTTGTTTATGAAAACTATTAGTCTTTAAAAATATCTTGTTAGCAGTCATTGTAACACAAAGAAAAAACAAATCAACTTATAGACACCAGAAGCTAATAAAGTCAATTCAGAAAATAAGCTTATCTTGATTTGCTTGATTCAATTTTATATTTAAAAAAGGCTTAATGTTAAGATGCTTTTTAAATCTCTAGAGGTTTGGGTGGTACATGAAAGCAGGAGGAAAAAGAATTATTTGGAAGAGATCAAAGCCATTCATTTTCTACCTTAACATAATAAGCCCTCAAAACAAAAACATATAAGTTCAGGGGCTAGAGTTCTAGCTCAGTAGTAGAGTGCTTGCCTAGTATGTGTAAGGCATTGGGTTAGATCCTCCGCACCACATATAAACAAACAAACAAATATATAAATAAAATGATGGCATTAAAAAAAGTTCAAAACCATTCAGTAACTAAGTACAGCTGAGAGTAGTGGCACATGTCTTTAATCCCAGCTACTACTCAGGAGGCTGAGAGAGAAGGATCACAAGTTCAAGGCCAGCTTGGGAAACTTAGCAAGACCCAATTTCAAAAAAGAAAAGACGGTTCAAAGCCAGCCTCAGCAACTTAGCGAGGTGCTAAGCAATTCAGTGAGACCTTGTCTCTAAATAAAAATACAAAATAGGGCTGGGGATGTGACTCAGTGGTTGAGTGCCCTTGAGTTCAATCCCCTACCCTCCTCTGCCAAAAAAGAAAGAAAGAAATGAAACAAAACAAAAGAAAGAAAGTGAGCAAATGATTTTTGCATTTATTTGTATGAATAAGCACTTCCTGATTCCCAGAAATTCTGGGATAGAAGCCTTCTCAAATACAAAGTGAAAGTCTTAAATTTCCAGGAATAATAGACATCTTGACATAGTTTAATAATCAGCATTTTCTTCCACAGCCATTTAAAAAATAGATTAAGGGGCTGGGGTGGTGGCTCAGTGGTAGAGCACTTGCCTAGCATGTGTGAGGCACTGGGTTCGATCCTCAGCACCACATATAAATAAATAAAAAATAAAGGTCCATCAACAACTAAAAAAAATTTTTTTTAAAAATAGATTATAAAGAGCAGATATATTCACTTACAAAAGGATAACTTCCAAATGAACCTGTTCATAAACAATATTTTATCTAACAAAAAAACTATAAGCAAGGGTTCTGAATTAAGATGGTAAATTGAGGGCTGTGGATATAGTTCAGTTGGTAGAGTGCTTGTTTCATATGCATAAGGCACTGGGTTCAAACTCCAGCACCACAAAAAAAAAAAAAAAAAAAAAATTGAACACACTTCCAATTTCATTATTTCTTTTAAGCACAATAGAAGGATTTAAAAAACAAAATAAGTTTGCACGAACAAAGAACAGAAGTATAAAAAAGCCAGTTTTGGACACTGAAAATCAGATGAACACATTGGTTTCCAATATGATACGGACACCCCTGGTCTTCAGGGGGTGAATCTGAGAACCATTGCTCTCATTTCACTCCTCCAGCTCTATTACATTCTCCTCACAGCACTCACTACTATCTGCAGTGTTTGACCTGTTCATTTGCTAATCACTTCTTCCCAAGAGACTTCCACAGAATGAGGACCTCTCTGCCCTGTTTACCATGGTGTTGCTCAGAGCTAGGATATGTTTAGCACCCAGAAGGCACTCCACCACATTAGCTGAATGAATGGATGGATAATTACCACCATATGATGTTTATCTACAAAGTTGACAACTCCCATCAATGACTATAATTAAATTATACATAAATAATTCAAGGGGGTTTGGTTTTCCATATTTTATCCTTCTTACTCCCTATCTCATATCTATTTTAAATAGTCAAAGTTCTCTCACAAACATGTCTATTCCACTCAAACACATAATACTATAAGCTACTCACTTATACTTACACACATACCTTCCCACAGACTCAGTTCATTAGATTTCTCTTCAAATACATATTGACCCAAAGAGTTGGGCAAGTGGTGGAACAGATAGATCATTTGGGCTCAGGTAAGGGTGGTTTATGGATTCCAGAACCCTGGTGGGAGATGACTCTCAACAGAAGTTGCTCTTGCTCCCCATATTCTAAGCAAAAAGTCAGAGTTAGGGACCCATTCAAATACAAAACCATTATTACACAATTGACGCTTGCTTATGTGGGAAGGTAGTTATAAAGTCACTTAGAACTTTTAACTTTAGGGTGCACAAAAACACCCTCACAGCACATGTTTTGCTAGCTTGATATACTATCCTCTTCCACTCAGAACTTCCTTCACATGGAACCAAGGTGGAAGCAAATTCATTCACATGACTATTTACTAACTGCCATTGACCAACATTTACACACAGAAAACACAAACTTAATAGAAATAGTACTTAGAAGAACACTAATGGAAATAATACTAGCTGGAAGACAAATTTAGCTGTGTGTGTGTGTGTACATGTGTGTGATAAATTAAGCTATGAAAGAAGTTATATGGAAAGATTTTACTAGGAAGTTTCATTCACAGTATCATATGTAGACTTCTGAAGGTATTGACTAACACTGACTTTTTTCCCCTTACAAATAGTGTGTATACAAAGGAAAAGCATTCATCAACAACATTTATACAAAGGAAATTCATAAATTAATAACTTCTTAAAGCTTACTAGGCTTGTATCAGACAGTTTTATTTCTAAATGTTTTTAACTGCCCCTAGATTCATTTGGTTGCACTTACCAATATCATCATCTGTCCTGTCGATCGGGTCCTTTTCCAGGCAGTCTCTCACAATGTCCCTGCTCATCAGAGGATCCGATGCCCTCTCAATATCTTCTTCGTCATCATCATCCTCAGAATCCACCGCTGTTTCTGGCAACCCACTCAGGTCCATATCACCAGCCTCACTTTCTGTGGCCTTGAAATGAACATTTAAAATATTTTAAAAACTATTTTAAGTAAACCAATCTTTGAGGTCCAAAGAAATAATAACAATTATAGCTCAAGGCAGTTTTGTTGTATTTATTTTCCTGTGACTAAGTTAGAAGGACTCGATATTCAACAACTATTTGTGCATCAGACACTATAAAAAGAACTACTTCAAGAGAATCATTCATACTAAAATGTTAGGATGAATGATTTTTCATCTCAGCATTTTTTATTTCTTATCTGAGCCATCATACAGCATTTGAAACATAGTAGAATGAAGAATAAAATATAGTACTTGTTTTCATTTCATTTTTCAAATAGAGCAGTTTAAGCTATAGGGTGACAATTTGTTGATTCTAAGAAATTCTTCCTCCCGAAGAACTGGTATGAATTTATTAATGCCAAGAAGACTAAACTGATTTTCCTCTCTTAGACAGTCTTTTAGGAGAAATGTACCACAAGTTCATTGATAACTTGATAAAAATACAAACCAAACACTAACAATTAGTTAAAATGACTACTCTCAAAGTGTACATCAATAAACAGTATAAGAGATCATATGTGCCTAAAGATGACATATTCTGTCTTCCCATTTATCAACCTACCTTACTACAATATCAACCAAATGTCAACTTAAAAAGACATACACCAACACCTGAATATTTTCTTAGTCACCAGAGTCACTTATTTCAAGATGGTCTCTTCTGCTGGGCTATCTGAAGCCTAGAACAGTTGCCTTTCAGGTCAATATGTAATCATCTCAATAACGTGTGTGTGTGTGTGTGTACACATACACATGTATAGTCTTATTGACATTATATACATAGAATTCACTAAATGTTTATATACAGTGAGAATTAATTTAATTAAATGTTACCTGTATCAATCCTGAACATCACAAATATGTTTTTCTAACTGAAATACTAAACTCTGGAAAACATCTTATTGTAAAGTTAACTCTGTAGAAAATGTGTATGATAAAGGTTACCAATTCCAATTCAAAGCCTGTACAATTTTTAAAGATAATAAAAAGCTTTAAGAAAGCACATGTAAGGCACTGGGTTCAATTCTCAGCACTACATATGAATGAATAAATAAAAAATAAAGGTCCATCAAGAACTAAAAACAAAAAAAGAATATGCAAAGATTTTTAAAGATAAAAATAAAATATTGACTTTGATAATAATAAACACTGAATACCTAACAATGTGCTACAGCACTGCTTTAACCACTATACATGCATGTATTAACTTATTTAATTCTTAAAACAACCCTATGGATTAAGAGCCACTAACTCTTATTATTGTCTGAAAACTCAGATAAAGAGAGATTATTTTTTAACAAATTGTGGAATCAAGATTAGAAACCAGGAATTTCGTTCCAGAGTTTTAAGCACAACCAAATTACACATGAATGTGGCTGACAGAAGGATATATCCACTTTTCCTATAATTTCAGCTCAATAATTGAAAGAATGAATTGTGCTATCTTCTTATCAACAAAGATTCACCTTTTTAAAGTCTTGGTTTGTATCACAGAACATAAGATTTAGTCCTACATTTTGAAGCAATACAAGCACTTGCTAAAATTTTCTCAAGAGTAACAGAGTTTTAATTACTTTTGCAGTTATTTAGGTACATTTTTCCTGAACTTCAGATACATGTTCTCTTATAAGAAACACCTAAGTAGAAAATAATTAAAGACAGAAAACCTAATGTCTACAAAAGCCATTTAACAAGGGCCTTAGTGGTACTGACCGTTGGGAGCAGAGAGGTGTTTGGGGTAGGAGCAGAGGCATCTGTAGCCCAGGAAGGGGGAATTAAATTATGACACACTCAGAAACTACTTTCTGAATTCCAAATTTAAATAAGGAGACATCTCTAGATTCTGGAAAGACACTGGAGTATTAGAACTTGAAGTGATGCCACAGGCCAAGGCTGTGGTCAGAGAAATCAGGCCAGCATCACTGTTATCTCCACCTTACTTCTGAAGTCTAAAAGATGGTGCCAATGCTTATAATGATTTCATTTTCATCCCAGTTGCACCTTAACTTTGAAGTCTCTGTTACTGATTACCTTATAGTTTTTAATATACTATCAGTCCATTATATACTCCTCCTTTAACATTAGAATAGACTACAAAAATGGCACTACTGACAGAAGCAATAAAAACAAAAAAAGTTTAATATTTGAAATAACTAAAGGTTAGTTTTAATTTGTAAAATAGCATATGCTAAAAGAAAAATATATATTTTATACCATCCCAAAAAAGTCATTATCATTTAAATGAAATATATTTAAATCCTGCCCCCAATCAATGCTGGTGACTAAACTTTGGAATGTTAATTGGTTTCATCTCTCCAAAACTGAGCCTTCCACTTCATTTGATCAGTTGTTTGCTATCTCTATGTGTGATCCATTCTTTAACAAGCTATTCATAAAATAACATCCATTAAACCAATAACTCAGAAAATTGCTTTTACTTAGAATAAACTTCCATTTTATTTTAAAATATTACATAATTCCCTAAATAATACATTTTAAAAGACCTTGATTAGCAACCTTTCAGGAAACTACTAATGTCAATCACCTAACAGTGAAAGGCAAGATGTTTGGAGAATGAGTAGAGTTGAAAGATAAAGGAACAAAAGCTGATCAACAGGGGAAGAGGACTTAACCCCTAGAGCCTGGAACCCAGTATTTACTGAATTTATATTTGTTGAAGGAACAAAGAAATTCAGTTTAGTGCTCCAATTTTTGCATTTACCATTCATTATGTGATTTCAGCAAAGTCAGCTAACCTCCATGAGCCAATTTTTTTCATCTGTCAACTGGAGCTACAGCTTCTCACCACTCAAAGGACAACTTTTAGATCCAACAAGGGGAAAAGATTCCACTTATAGCCTAGATTATAAGTCCCATCCTTAAGAAAATACATTTTTTTCTCTGTAGTCCTTACATACTTTCTATATCTCTCTGTATCAGTAATGAGCCCTGCACACAATTTATATTTGAAAAACTTGACAAAAAAATTCTGTTAAATATCAACTTCCTGTGTACCTATAAATAAATTTCTTACTTTTTAACTTTATTTTGTTTACTTTTTTAATGGGGTGCTGAGGATTGAACCCAGTGCTTCACACATGCCAGGCAAGTGCTCTACCACTGAGCCACAACTCCAACATCCTTGTAAACAAATTTCTTTCTGATTAAATGTACACATTAAATTCTGGCCAAATGGTTCATATAATAATTTTTAAAAATAATGATTATGTACTGAATGATTTCCACATATCTAGCACTGAATTTGATGCTTTTAATATATGATAATCTTCATATCAAGTCAGCAAGTTATATTATTACCCTTACTTAACAGATGAGAAAACACACAAGGAAATTACTAAGTTGTTAAATGCAAACAAAACATAATAATTGTCTAAGATTCTATGTCAGATCTGACCAACATAAAATACTAAATACTATGCCTAGATTTCTCAACAGTCGTTATGAAAAAAATAGTTAAGATATAAAACGGTAATACAATGTTTTCCACTTTGCCAAGTCAGAAAGATAATGTTTAAAAATATTCATTTGCACTTAAATATACATAAAACACTGGGTGTTTTCTATCTTCCTCTAAAGTACATTTTTAAGATTAATGCTGGTTTTTAAATACTTTTCTTCTACACTTATACAGACACTTTTTGTTTAAAAGAAATCTGATTATATTTGTCTCAGGAGCAAGAAGAAAGGCTTATGTATTTATTATGGTTTAGATGTGGTGTCCCCCAAAATCTCATGTGTGAGACAATGCAAGAAGGTTTGGAGGAGAAATGATTGGGTTGTAGCCTTAACCTAATTAGTGGATTAACCCCTAATGGGATTAATTGAGGGGTAGCTAGAGACAAGTGGAGTGTGACTGGAGGAAGTGGTTCACTGGGGGCATGGCTATGGGGTATATATTTTGTATCTGGAGAGTGGATTCTCTCTGCTTTCAATAATGATGTGAGCGTCTTCCCTCCACCACACTTTCCCACTGTGATGTTCAGCCTGGAGGGATGGAGCTAGCCTTCTATGAACTAAGACCTCTGAAACCATGAGCCCCAAATAAACTTTTCCTCCTCTACAAATCATTCTGGTCAATTCTTTTAGTTATAGCACCGAAAATGTTTACTAAAACAGTATTTGTCAGGCAAATTAGTCCTGTCCTACGTTAATTTACCTTATACATGTATAGTCTATAACATAGGTTTAGTTGTACTTTAATATTTAAGTAGTAATGTCCTTAAAAATATAACAATATTATCATATTGATGCTGAATGCCCTATGACTTATTTTATAAATCAAAAGGGATTAAATACATTCTGTTATTGTGAATATAGTTTTAAAAACCATTTTAATTGGCATTTTTAAAAGAATATCAAGAAAAGAAACAAACCGGAAATTTTAAATGCCATACAGCTATAATAAACTGTTAATTTAACTAAAAGTAAAATTCTACATGTTTTATTTTACAAAAAATCTTTATTAAATATTACCACACAGGGCTGGGATTGTGGCTCAGTGGTAGAGCGCTTGCCTTGCATGCGTGGAGCACTGGGTTTGATCCTCAGTACCACATAAAAATAAACAAAATAAAGATATTGTGTCCATCTACAACTAAAAAAAAATTTTTTTTAAATTTAAAAAAAATACTACACATATTACCATATATAAGGGGGTTACTTAGTAAGTATACTTCATCTAAATAAATTTTGTGCAGAATTTCAAACATACATATTTAACCCAACTGGCACTTAAGCCAGATTCTGATATAAATTTAGGCTAGGAAGTTCTGTTGAATGCTAATGTTGATGCTAAGTGAAGTGAGACAACAGAGTGAATAGGAACATAACATGAAATCAGACACATGTGGAAAGTATGAAAATATATTTAGGAATAAACATGTTTCTATTAAGCCTAGTTTGTGTATCAAATTTACATTTTTCCTAATTTAATATCATCATTTTCACTTCAACATAGGCTTTCAAAATTCATGTATCTAAAAAAGAAAGAAAATTTTTCCATACTTTCTATTGCTGCATTATACAAACATATTCATACTGGCACATAATATAACAATATAATTTGGCTGACACAGAAAAGACAAATTTTTAAGCTCTCAATGTAAACTGCTAGGTTGCTTTACCAAAACTACAATCTTTTGGTGGGGGCAGGTACCGGGGATTGAACTCAGGGGTATGCAACCACTGAGACACATGCCCAGCCCTATTTTGTGTTTTATTGAAAGACAGGGTCTCATTGAGTTGCTTAGGGCCTTGCCGTTGCTGAGGCTGGCTTTGAACTCACGATTCTCCTGTCTCAGTCTCCCAAAATGCTGGGATTACAGGCATGAGCCGCTGTCCCTGGCTCCAAAACTATAATCTTATCAGAACTGGGTAAAAGTAAACATTTAAGTAAGAAAATCTGTGCTTACTTGATAGGCAAAATAGTGTCATATTTCATATTTGTCTTCTTATAGTGAATTGCTAACATTTTAAATATTTTAAAGTTCAAAATTTCTAAATATTTTAAGATACAAAGATTTCCATTTTCTCTTCTGTAAATTATTTACTTCTGTCCTTTGAACATTTATATTGTAAGCATTTTTTCTTATTAATTTGCATAAATTATTTATTTTCTACTAAATCTGTCTTAATTGATCACTTAATTATTAAAATGTCCTGATCATTATAACATTAAGAGCTTGCTAACTCCTTAGTTTATGTGGAATTTATCTTACTTGTAATATTAAAGGATAAGATAAAATAATCCTCCACCCTAAATGTCACATTTAATAATCCACCAATTTCTGTTATTGTTTCCTGTACTATATATTATTACATCGTTATATGTAAGTTCCAATTTGTTTGAACTCTGTTCTATGGATCTATTTTTGTACAAGTATTTTCAGTTCACCTAAGCCACTCACTAATAGTCACACCATTAAACTCTTTAATCACGTCTGGAAATGGCACTGTCTCACATCACCAAGAGCCACTTAGCTTTCTACCACCAATCTCCTATTCTTCCAACTTGCTTCCAAAGGTATCTAAGGTAACACTCTCTCAACTTAAGCAGGACTTTCAGTCTCTAAGACTACTTATTACCTTCTATATCCAAGTCTCACATTTCTCTTAATTTCCTTTCATATCCAGCTTATATCCCCCAGTCTATTATTTCAATTACATTCATTGAACACAACTTTGCTGAAGGCCTACGAATTTCCTGGCACTCTACTGGACTATGGAAATAAAAAATGGAGACAAGACCAATGAGTTGCTGCTTTCTTGAAGCTGTCATCCACACAGGCAGACAACACAGGAATAATATAGAAAAAGTAATAATTGTTTCAATTAAGTCTAGGAAGAACTAAAAGGACTAGCCAAGAAAGGTACCAAAAAGTAGGAACTTCTTTACAGAGAGTAAAATAAGGGAAAAGAGTAAATTAAGGAAGAATTATGTGAAGAAAGATGATACTTAAAAGTGAAAGTGGGAAAAAAAAAATCAAGCTACGAGAAAGCATTCCAGGCAGAAGGTATACTTTTGCAAAACTTTGCAGGTGAAAAGAGCTTGCCTTGGCACATTACTCCACCTGTCTCTGTACTGCACTCATTTCATAAAATGTCAGTCCTGGGTAGAGCTAACTCTCAGCTTTCTTTGTACCTACTGAGCAGAAAATTACTTAACAGGACAGAGGGAATTCCTCTATATTTGAGGGCACCACCTCAATCAAGCCTCCATTTTTCTGGTCAACTGGACTTCCTACTCTCTGCAACCATTATTTCAAAACTTTCTCCTAAAAATGCTTTACCCACCAACCTTCTCACTCTCAACAACTGAACTCTTCAGAGAGAAAACAGAAGTGATAAGACAAGGACTCCCTCAATTCCCAAACTCCCTACTCCAAACCCATCAGGATGTGTCCCTGTTAAAACAGGTGTTTCTTCTCCTGAGGCTACTTACTCCCTGATCATCCCACTTTATTCTTGAATTCTACTACTCCCACCGTGAGCAACATTATTCTACTCTGTTCTTTCTTGTACCTACTGTTCAATTTCAATCTCCCTGTGCCCAAAGAAAATACCTTCTCCTAGGCCAGAATGGTATAAAGATTAAAAAGGCTGCCATGGGATATAGTTTCTCATCCCTGGAATTATTCAAGAATAGACTTGATGCTTGATTGATAGTATTAGTAAAGGATTCAAATTTGAGATGGGAAGTTGAACCAAGTATAAAACTTCTCTCCTTAAAAATTTCTGATTCAAAGATAACAGAAATGGTCTATTGAGAAACACTATTAAAGGCTAAGCATTACATAGTCAATAACTATATCTTTAGATATATCTATAGATTTTTCTTCCCTTTCTTTTGGTACCAAGGATTATTAAACCCAGGGGTACTTAACCATTGAGTCACATCCCCTGCTCTTTTTATATTTTATTTTGAGACAGGGTCTCCTAAGTTGCTTAAGGCCTCTCTGAGTTGCTGAGTGCTGACTTTGAACTTACGATCCTCCTGCTTCAGCCTCTCAAGCCACTGGGATTATAGGCATGTGCTACCATGCCCAGCTGGAGTTTTCCTTTTGAAGGATAAAACTTTTCAAGCTATATGTGTGTCATCAAGTAAAAAAGGAATATCCTTCAACTCAACTAGATGAATCAAAATGAAACACAGGGATCCTTTTCTTCCTCTGTAACCAAAGATAAATGCAGACTGCAGGCTGCAAGCTCCAACTATATCTGGAGCTCACACCTATGCTCTTGTTCAGACATTCTGATGATAGCTAGGAAAGCGGAAATATCACCAAGAATTTCTTCATGAATTTATCTAGCCTATTCAAGGTGACAACACAGAAGACCAGAATTTCCCTCAGAATATGCTCCCAATAAATTATATTAAAAGTGACTATATTGGGGCTGGGATTATGGTGCAGTGGTAGCGTGCTCGCCTAGCACGCATAAGGCACTGGGTTCGATCCTCAGCACCACATAAAAATAAAACAAAGATATTCTGTCACCTACAACTAAAAAATAAACATTTTAAAAAAAAGTGACTATATTCTTATAAATTCATGGTCTAAGGATTCCGCTCAACTTTGCATATACTTGCAGAGAACAGTGATAACTGCTATAGCTTCAAATTGTATTTACATTATATATCTTTAAACTATATAATAACCATCTCCAAGTTTGAAGGACAAGGACTCTGCCATGGTGTCTCAGTTGATATAAGTGAAAGTAGTTTTTTACTCATATTGTTCATTGTATTGTATAAGGGAACTTTGAATAAATGATTTTTTAAAATCCCCTTCCAGAAACATGTATGAGGTAGATTTGCCCTGGTACAATACCTTCTCTAACATTTGAAGTAGAATTACTTCCTAATGAGTTAACAACAAGCTAACACTCTACAGATCGAACTAGAAATTTGCAAAGTCACTTTAAAGAGGCAGAGATCATATTTCTTATTGTAAAATAATAAAGAAATTCTTAATCATATAAGAATTTACAAATGACTGTATTTGTGGCTAACAAAATAATTTTTAAAAACTACACTTAGAACTGTTTAAAATATAAAATTACCAATCAGCTCTCTGTAATGCCATGAAATTATTGAAAGGATGCACCCAATAAATTACACCTCTTTAAAAGAAAATTTATTTTCTAGGATCTACTAAATTTAGGACTTAAATATGTCTCATACATAGTATTCTAATTGTTCACTTACTTTTAGTAATTAAGAAAAATTAGCACTACCTGAATATATCAATAATCCCAAACAATTGTAATGTTTAGAAAGGTGATTTTTATGTTCAACTTACAGGACAACTCCTACAGAACCAAGAATTGTACTTGGTAAGGTGAGTAAAATATTCTTTTTGTTGGAAACCATCTAAAATTCAATATCAATAGTATGCATTTGAAAGACCCCCAAATGGTCATTTATTGTCTATATTTTGGTCATTTTCCTAAATTTACATATTCTAAGCCAATGAATTTTTAAATTTTTTGAGGTGGGATCTCCCTAAGTTGCTTATGGCCTTGCAAAATTACTGAGGCTAGCTTTGAACTTGTGATCCTCCTGCCTTAGCCTCCTGAGTCACTGGGATTACGCACATGTACCACTGCACCTGGCAGGCCAATGAACAATTTTTTGGCAATGAAAATTATTTTGCCTTTAAAATGTCTTTTAAGTCTCATGGTTCTAAATTTTTCTATCCATCAGTAGCAAATAATTTATCTGAACACATAACGATATCCATAGGCTATTTTTTAAAAATATAATTCAATGATATGATCTCAACTAATCCTTTACTTTTGTCATACTTTATGAAGACTTCAGTGAGAAAAAACTTACTATAAAAGCACAATTCTGCGGTTTTCTAATCAAGTAAGAGTCATAAACCTACATGTATAGTCAAATAAAACATTTTATTAAAGTCAAGAGAAAAAATTCCATTGCTACCACTCTATTTAAAATTCTGATAACTGGTAATAGCAGAGGCCAGTACAATTTGACAGGGGCTCTACATCCTAAAACAAATACACAAACAACACACTGTGTGAAGCATAAACATCAATGTTTTATATAAATACATGCACATACAATACATGTGCATACATTTACTTTATAGATTCCATCAACCAAGAATCATAAAACTCCTTTGACTAGATGAAAATAGAGCAAATGACAAGGAAGGTGTCCTCTTACCTGGTAAATATCAGAAAGACTGCTGCTTCCAGAGTCACTTGTGATGCTACATCCTGAATGGCTAGAAGAAACGTGGGTCACCTGTGGGTGGAGACTGTCAGTAAGGTGTAGTTTTGTGAAATCTGCAGGAAGCTATGGAAGGAGCAGGAAAAACTAGGATTACAATCTGAATCAAGAATTCTGAGGAGGCATTTAAAATTATAATATTGTATTCTGTTACAGACTATTGAGCTAAAAATGTTATTAGGGAAGATCTTTTATTTTTCAAATCTGCAAGTTACTAAATACTGTCCTTTTTTTTTTTAAACCAAAAAAATCACAAAATAAATTTTTTTAAAGTTTGTGAGCATACAGTGAACCTTAAAAAATACTAAACTCAATGCTTAAGTAGGTGGGTTTGTGATTAAGATGAACTTGAGTGAACATTTAATTTAGTAAGCTACAGTTTTCAAGTTACACATCAATGAGAAAATTAGTCTACTACTATGTATTAGCAATCACAAATGCAATTTTGTGGCAAAAAACAGTTTAGATAAGAAAACAGATTTGAGGTTCTTTTATGGCCAAATAAGTTAAAAGTTAAAAACAAACAGGGTTGGGGATATGGCTTGGTTGGTGGAGTGCTTGTCTTGCATACATAAGGCCCTGGGTTCAATCCCCAGCACCACATACACACACAAAAACAACCAGCAACAAAAACCCACAAGCATCTTACAATGAATTATACTGTCTTACACTACATTGGACTCTAGGGAGGTCAAGAGAGAAAAGACCAAATAACTTAGAATTGAGAAAGTTATGGATAATAGTTACCTATCTCTACACACATAAACATAAACTTTCTACTTGTTCATGTTTAAATAAAAAGTCTCCATTGAAACAGATTTACTATGCATCCCTCAGGTGCTTGTTCCACCCCTCATATATAAGAGAAATGGATTTTAAAAAGGAAACATTCACACATTCGCTCATTCAACAAATATTTACTGGAACCCTTTTCTCTTACTATGTGCTACTCAGTGAGACTCAGAAAATATTGCCCTCAAGAATCTTACGCTCTTATTAGTTATTACCACTGCATTTTGTATTTTATTTTGTTTTGGGGGGAGTACTAGGGATTGATCCCACGGGTACTTTACCAATGACCTACAGCCCCAGTGCTTTTGTTTATTTTGAGATGGTGTTTCTAAATTATAGAGGCTGGCTTTGAACTTGAGATCCTCCTGCTTCATACTCCCAAGTCACTGGGATTACAGGTATGCACCACTGCACAAGACTATCAATTATTTTTGTTGTTTTTGATTTTTCCTATTTTTTATTGATGTAATATAGTTGTACATTGGAATTTGTGGTTACTTATCTGTACATGCACACAATGTAACAATACAATTTAGCCAATATAATTCCCTCGCATTTCCCATTTCTCTTCCTTCCTCCTGGTCTCTTTGCTCTATGCTACTATTCTCCCCTCAATTTAAAGGAAACTACATTTATCAATCATATTACACTACAGATTAATAATACACACAATATTTTAAAATATATGCTAACTGGCATCTCTAAATATAGACAACATCCACTTTGCTGTCGCATACTGAGTCTATTTAGCTAGTAAACAATAATAAATACAAAGATTAATTATTAAAACCTAAATAAGTGTTTACCTTAGTAACATTCCTGCCTCTCCTTTGACCTGAACCCCCTCTCTCTTTCCAAAAATATGACATTATTCCATAGTTTAGAATGAACCTGGGGCTGGGGTTGTAGCTCGGTGGTAGAGCACTTGCCTTGCATGTGTGAGGCACTGGGTTAGATTCTCAGCATCATATATAAATAAATAAAATAAAGATCCATTGACAACTAAAAAACTATCTAAAAAAAAAAGAACGAACCTTACTCAGGAGATGATTTGGGTTTATGAAAATGATCAATGAGTTCTGATATCTCAAAGTTCCAAACAAACAAGCAAATGCATTTATATCCTACAAATCATTCAGACTAGCTGTATGAATAGATTATACCACCCTCATCTTAAATACATGATATCCAATAATATTTACATATAATCTGTTCAGAAACATTATTTTTAATATTATGGGATACAGGTATATAAAAAATTTAAGCATGAATTTATTAGAGGGCACATGATTACATGTCAAATGAAATAGATTAAAAACTCCTATGTTGGTTAACTTTGGGGAAGTGAGATATTCAGTCATATATGTCATTATAAATAGGTATCATCTCACTAAGAGTATGTTTTCTTTTTAAACATTGTTGAAGATGTAAAATATATCAAATTTAGGAGAGTAACAATTCCAAATACCTCTATATTCAGAATTTATATGTTTTATTCACAATATAGAATAATAAATATATTTACAGGATTTCTTCAGGAACAGTTTGAATACAGAAGTTTACAGACATGTATTAATGGTTAAGATTCTTTATGGAGCTAAATGATGGTTATCAGATACTAAAATAATATGGTCACAGCCCAGGATATGTATCCTTCATAATCCTACCTGTACTTCCATTTGGTTCAGTCACTTACTGCAGAAAGCAACAGAGGAAACATTACTCTGGCTCGGGGAGTTTGAAAGGCACCATCAACACGTGTAATTACAGAACAATAATCTGATTACTAGTGACTACTACAGATATGATTCAAGTTGACTTGTGATAGTCTTTAAAAATTAACTTAATATGTCAACTAAAGATATATCTAATGAATTTCTACTCAGTAAGTGATTATTTACTCAAGTCTCAAAGAACTCTTCTCTTTGGCATCAATCACCTGCTCATCTTCCCTAAGGACTCCCTGTAGGACAAGTACTAGGAGCTGTAAGGACATCACAACCCAGAAGACTCAGGCCCAGCTTTCACATGCCACAGGGTACTCAACTGTGCCTGTTTATCACCACAAACATCAAGATTTCAGAATGGGAAATATCATCAGAAGATAAGGAAATTAGCTCAATTCTATTTAATAAATACTGAATACCTGCTAGTCCGCACTCTTGGCTAGGGGCAGGGAATAGGAAGATGAATAACAGGTTTCCAATTCCAAATGTGACTTAATATTACCCCAAAAGTCATTGTGGTAGGTGTTAACAAACAACAGGAGAAGAAATCTACTTTATAAAAACATTTTGCTTTTATCCCTTCTACCACCTGTGTTCTTCATAGAATAACATGAAATAATGATATATTAAATTTAGAGTAAATGTATATACAACTTAGCAAATATTTAATTTTTTTTCTTTTTGGTGCTAGATCAAACTCAGGGCCTCACCCAAGGTAGGCAAGTGTTCTACCACTGTGCCAACACCTGGTCCATAATAAAATACCTCTTTATATCAGAAACTACAGAAGAGGTCATGTCCAAGAAACTCATAAGTCAGGATAACAATACTATTATTAAATTTTACATCAGTCAAGATTATGGAAAGGAAGAAGCTGTTAACAGGTGTTACAGTCATTGGGGGAAAGTCTGAGATGCACTGTTTTGGACCTGTCATAACACTCAGCTGGAAGTCAAGGACTATGAAAACTGCAGGTTTTAAGAGGCAAACAACCTATGGAAGTTGGGCGTGAAGAGGCAGACACACGTCAAGCTACACATCCAAACCAAAGCACATCAGGTAACAGAGAACCTCTAGCAGGACAGTAATTCTGGGTCTGAATAAGACATTTCAAAAAAACACAAGAGGACAAGATTCACTTATTCTGAACTTTGTTCAGTACTCATTTAAACTAACTTGTTTAGTTAAATTTCAGAATAAAATAGGACTGGGTATTACCCTGTGACTCTAACCACCATTTACAACAGAAATTCTGTTAAGTAAGAATATTTTGTGAGCCTGGGGCTATATATAGTAATTGCTAGATGAAAATAAAACAATAACTAAATAAAAGAAATTAACACATTTTGATCTTAGCTCCAATATATTTCCCAGTAATTAATTACTAATACAATGCAAAGCAATCTCTCATTTGTATTTTTTATTATCATTTAAATGTTTTTAAATATTTGATTATATGAATATATTATTGCTCAAATTTTTCCTGGATCAAAGCAAACTATAGTCCTAAAAATATTACTTTAGTAAATTCACAACTTTAGTAACCTACTATTAGGCAAATGATTAAATCATAGTTTAACCACAAATACTGCTAAATACATAAGAAATAACCATAATATTTTAAGTCAAATTCTTAAATCAGATTATATTTTATATTTAATAAAGATTATATTAATTTTTGATTAATGCTTTTGCCCACATAGGCATAAACCCCACTTATAAGCATAAGCCTAACATTAATCATAGTTGCATAAAACCCTGATATCATCTGTATAATAGCTTATTTTATTTGAGGAGACAAACAGGGATGCTATGAATATTAGCTTTAAAAAAGAAAGCTCTACATATGACTTAAGTCTCATAAATGAATACTTGATAATCACTGATTTATTAATTTAGTGGTTATACTTATAAAACTACTAGCTAACAGACTACTTTGAACATAAACGTAGTAAATATTTTGGTAAATTGGTAAAGTTCCTAAAATTGGAGATGTACAGATATGGTGGCTGTCCTCCTTCCCCTTCCTTTTATCCTCCAAGAATCCCTGAGTTACTCATATGGCCTAGCATTTATGGCACAGACCCTAAATCCAGCTAAGAAAGCATACAGGTTTGTGGAATTCTATTAGCAACAGGTATTCTATGTAAAAGAGAGCTTTACATTCCACAATGCAGACTATCATATTAGAATCACTGAAAAATCCAATAGTTCAAAAAGGAGAACAAGACAAAACCAGAAAGTATTGCCATCATCCACTAAACTGATGTAACTGATAATTTCCCAAACTAACCTCAGAATCCTTTTATTTCAAGTAATTGAGTTACAACAGAAGTGATGGTTTAAATCTATAAAGGCTTGAGTGATGGTTGGAATCTATAAAGTTCCACAGGTGGTTTATTCTAAGTAACAATACCTAGGGTGAATTAAATATCAAAACCAACTTAATATTAAGATATATCACAGGGCTGGGGTCGTGGCTCAGTGGTAGAGCGCTTGCCTCGCACGCATGAGGCACTGGGTTCAATCCTCAGCACCACATACAAAATACATACATAAATAAATAAAATAAAGGTTGTTTAAAAAAAAAAAGATATATCACTAAGAATTGGTCCAATGAATGTTGCTTTTACCACATCACCATTTGTGTACACTCTTTTTTAAAAATTTATTTTATTTTATTTTTTTGGTACTGAGGATTGAACTCTGGGGCACTCAACCACTGAGCCACATCCCCAGCCCTATTTTGTGTTTTATGTAGAGACAGGGTCTCAATGAGTTGCTTAGTGCCTCGCCATTGCTGAGGCTGGCTTTGAACTCACAAATCTCCTGTCTCAGCCTCCCAAAGTGCTGGGATTACAGGTGTGCGCCATCGCAGCTTGCTTGTGTACACTCCTTATATTCATCTTTTTAAACTGTGCGGAGTCAGCAAATTACTGGACATATTTTTTTCTCTGAGATATTAGTGAAAACATGAAACACTATTTTAATGCACCATTTATCCATCAGTTTTTGAAAGCTTGTGTTGTAAGATAGGTGAGTGAAAGGTTGTAAAGGACTTAGAGAAGTGCATAGTGCACAGAAATGATTAAGAAGTATGTCAACTATCAATTATCATGGGCCAGAGTGCAAGGCACTGCTTTTCAGCTTATAGCTCCTGTGTCTAGAATCGAAGATGAGATAGTAGTGTGTGACGGAGCCATTTTCAGAAAAGGCTTGAGTGGCTAAAGTCATCCAGCTACAGACAGAATCCTTTGCCCACTCTGGTACTAAAGTTTCAAAAAGCAACTCATGTTCTCTCTCTCTCTCTCACCTGCCTTGGATGCATGTGCACATGTGCATGTGTACACACACACATACACACGTTTTTTTCCTCCCCTTTTTACTAACAGTCTTTTCAGACACTACTAATTCTCACACCCTTTAACCTGTTTCCACATACAGCTTGATTAGGAATATTATTTAATAGGTAATTTTAAAGACCATTTAATAATATGATTGACTTTTATTTCTTTAGATAATATTTCTTGCAGAATATATGGAAAAGTAAATACCTGGACTCCTAAGTATTATTCACTGGAAGCATTCTACTTCTCTTATAATCCTTAACATATGGCCTATACAACACCTGTCCTTGAATGATTCATTTGTCAGTATTGCACAAGGGAAGAAAAATATTTTTGTACAATATAAAGTTTATGTATTCATAAATATATATAATGACAGGAAGCAGTTTTTAAAATATGTCATGAGATACTAAACTAACAGATCTAAATCATTTTTTATTAAATTAAAGTAGACATTTTTAAGTGTCAACATGATTATGCTTTATAAGGATAGTTCTACAAAAATGTTTGCTTTCTATCTACTAGCAAAATCTGCCAAAAAGCTTAATAATTTGTAGGAACTGAACGTTCTTGTAGCTTTCTACCAGGCTCAAAAGATATAAGCCTCTTGTAAGACATACATCGATTTACTGCCTCTTAAGTCAAGTGGCCTTGGATGAGGTAAGTTAACTTTTATGCACTTTAACATCTTCTATGAAAACAGTGTAAAGAGATTATATAATCTCTGTGACCTACAGACTCTTCCTTACAGATGCCTCTCTCTTCTTTTTCATTCCTTACATCATTTTTCCAATCAAAATCCCCAAAAACTTATTTTGATACTAACATACCTAAATTCCCAAAAATCTGTATATTAAATTTTAAATAAACTGTAGATTTATGTGGAGAGGGGCTCATTGATAAAATATGATAAATTTTGCAAAGTAAATAACTTCCTTTCATGATACACATATAGTCCAAACACTCTTTTATAAACATATTTTCATTGGCTAGAATTTGTCCAATGTGATAAGAATATTGGTAGTTTTTGCTTTTAGGTGTGTAATCTTCTTATGTTTGACTGCAAATGCCTTCAAATTAGTCATGTATTTGCCTGGACACATGCTACAAACAAGGTGTGGAATAACCACAAAGCTTTATTCCTGCTATACTGATTTGTTCTAGAGGAGACTGAAATGCCACCTGAGTGGGCAGGTGACTGCTTTATTTCCACAATCCCTTGCTACTTTCCTACCTCATGATAATGTTTCAGAAGGAGCTGTAACAGAGAGGTTTTGATATGGCACATATTCATGAAATTTCACATGGCTTTCTGTCCAAACATAAGCCTTTATGTTGGAATTAGCTACTGAAATGCAGTATAGATTAAGTATCCTTAATTTAAAAATACAAAATCTGCAGTGCTTCAAAATCTGAAACTTTTGAGGATCCATGATGCCAGAAGCAGAAAATTCCACAGCTGATCTTATAAGATAGGTCAAAGTCCAAGTATAGGTGCACAAAAAATATTGTACAAAATTATCTTCAGACTGTATATATATGTATATATGAAACATAAATGAATTTCACCATTTAGACTTGTGTCCCATACCAAGTTATCTTGTATGTGTATCAAGAATGTATATGTAAACATTCCGAAGTAAAACAAAACAAAACAAAAACCTGAAATCCAAATCACTTCTGGTCCCAAGCATCTAGGGGAAGGGATACTCAGTGGTAGTGTGTGGTACCCTGACTCTCTACCAATGCAGAAACACCACTGTCAAGTTTTTTCTGGATTCGAGTTTTAAACTTCATTGGCTACACTTGGGCAAATTATTATCTTTTTGAAAGAGAACTCACATATTTGTGAAATGGGGATAATTTGAACACAAAAAGAGTATCTTGGATCCCCGATGAGGAAAATAAACAATTAAAATTAGCAAAATGGTAGAAAGGTGATGTCAGTTACAAGATGATTGATGTTTTCAAGCAAATCATTTTAGAAAGCCTTCCAATGGATATTGAAAGAAGTGAGTAGAAGGAAACCCATGCATCACTCATTTCAAATGGAAAAGCGGAATCCTTTATTAGGATAAGAAAGTATAGCATCTGATTTAAGTATCATACATGTAAGGCTAAGCCCCATTTTCCCAAAGACAAGGCAATGAGGTCACCTATATGCCACTTACTATATTCCAGACCCTTTTCTAGGCACTTGCATACCTATTGGCTCACTTAATTCTTACAACAATCTTATGAGTAGGTATTAGTATGACTATTTTATATAAGAGCAATCTAAGACACAGAAAATTAAGTGATTTGTACCAAATTCATACAGCAAAAAGCTGGTAAAGTCCAGCCCCCAGTGACGGGCTCTGGAACACTTAAGCATGAAACTTTAATGTATCTATAAATTTATTAGCTGACTTGAAAATCCTCAGGGATATTAATCAAATGATCAAATGGCTACTTACATCAATTTATCAGTGTAGCTTCTCCTATAAATTTCAAACTCAAATAGAAAATATTTTAAATAATCTTTTACTCTTACTTTTATGAAACAAATATATTCAAAGTTCTACATCTGCATCTCCATCATCGATGACTTTGACATCCCAAAGCCACTCTTTGAGTCACTCAACAGTTTCTGTTCCTTCTAAATTCAGATACTTATATATCTCCTATGACATAGTGCTGCATGACATTAGTAAACCTGATTTTCCATTTTTCTTTAGATTCTTTACAACAGTAACCACTATTTGCTTTAAGAATCATCTCTAAAATTATTATGGAAATATCCACTGATTAAAATTTTGAGATCAAACATCCAGGAATCACTACTAAATCTACATAAAACTTCAACTCACAGCTGGACATGGTGGTGCATGTCTGTAATTCCAGCTACTCTGGAATCTAAGGCAGGTGGATTTGAAGTTCAAGGACAGCCTAGGCAATTTATTGAGACCCTGTTGAAAATATTAAAAAAGGCAGAGGGGGTGGTGCTGGGGATAGAGTTCAGCGGTAGAACTCTTTCTTAGAATGCATGAGGCCCTGGGTTCAATCCCCAGCACTGCAGATACAAAGTAAAACAAAGCTTCTTTAATTCATTTATGCAAATTGCATAATTTAACCCTTATGAGCATTCCAAGCTCATACTGCTTGGGTCTTTTTTGCTTTGTATTCCCTATTAAAAAACACTTTGTTTGAAAAATAAATAAACTAAATTGAGAATCATATAAGAGAGTAAAGCAATTCTTTTTCTGAAAGTTAATTTTGATAGAAAAAAAAAAAACCTTGCCTTACATGTAATTTCTGCAATGCTTAAGGTCAGGAAAAAAAATTGTGTGCTCTGTGTGTGTGTGTGTGTGTGTGTGTGTGTGTGTACATACATAAACACTGCTAAGCTATCAACTAATCTCATTATCTTAAGAAAGATACATGGCATAACAAGAACAGTTCTAGAATCTCTATTAGAACCACTAAAAGTTTGTCATCTGAGATAGTTTTTTTTTTCAAAATGAAAAACATTTTTCTGAGAACAAAATAATTCAGTTTACATTCATTTCCATAGTTATATTGGGAGAGTTGACTATTACCATATATATACTCCCAAGTGAATTGTTCCATTACCTAAGAAAGTTTCATGATGGTTTTCAAGTGGGAGCCTCTCCATTCTCCAAATATAACATGCATGTACAAGCATGCACAAACACACACACTCATATATACACATGGAGCATGTAATCTCTTTCCCTTTTCAATTGCTTGTCAACCATCTACGACCACTCGTTGGAAAAGCAAACATTCCTCTGAGAAATTCCAAAACAATCTCTAGATCTCTTAGTGTGAGAACTTTTGATAAAAAATATGGTAACCATTGGCAGAGTCAGTTGATTTAAAAATCATCTCTGGTTAGCATTTGACCTGCTAAAAATCCCAACTCCTCTTCACACTTTCTTTTAATGTTAGTAATAATTACTGCCATTATTCCAGGGTCACTTATTATATAGTGGGCAACCTACTGAAATTTTACACATTGTTTGTACTAATACTTACAAAGGGCCCACATACTGCATTTCATTGCTGAAGAAGTGAAAGTTCAAACTGCTCAGGTAGCTTGCCCAAAGCCCCAGATAAGAGGCTCCAAAATCCATGCTTATAAAAGATATTGAACCATAAGTGTATCATGACAATTATACCATCTAATACATATAGTAATACTGGATTAATGCTGATAATATTCTACAGTTACTAAAACTTGAGTTCTCAATTTCTTGTTTTCCAGAACCACATAGGACTGCTGCTATGGCAGCAGCAATCCCTGAAGAGGGAGGAGTTGCTGGTAATATCAGCAGACAGTTTCTACAACCAATTAGACAACAACTTTGATGAGTTCCAAAGGGACTGCTTAGTTATCCCTGCTGAAAAAATGCCCAATAGAGTATGGAGCTCAGGAAATTACTGTTCAAAGTCAAAGAATAAAATTTTTATGGAATCTATGGAAGATTCTAAGCTGACTTCATTTTGAACAAAAACAAATAAAGTCATCCCTCTATATCTGAGGATACTCAAGTTCCTTATATAAAATAACACCGTATTTGCACATAAGCTATATGCACATTCTCCCATATTCTTTAGATCATCTCAATATGACATTTAACATATTATGAATGCTATGTAAATAGTTACACTATATTGTTTCTGAAACAGTAACCAAAAATATCTGTATATGTTCTATATATATATATATATGCAATTTTCCCCCCAAATATTTTTGACCCAACATGGGTGGAAAACCCATGGATAGAGAGAACCCACCAACTATAATTAGTATGGGGAGAAAGCCTCACTCAGAATTAAAAACATTAACCATGATAAGTTTTAGTTATTTATAAGTTAAATGCTATCTTTTACACAAATGTAAATGTTCTTAGGACTATATACAGACCAGGACACAACCTCCCTTACAGTTACATATGTGCCAACATAATGAGCTGAAGGCTTTGGACTAGGAGCAATAGGAAGTGGTCATGTCACTTCTATACCTTGCTTATGACAATTTCCACGTGACACCCTGTATGACCTTCTCCCTTCCATTAAACAGAGTCACTGTGGAAGACAACACAAGCGTTGCACTCAAGGTTAGGGAGAAGACAACCAAAAAAAGGAAGAGGGCTGTAAGTCTGAATTACTTTTTAGAAAGGAACTGTCTATCAATCAAAAACATTGAATTTTATGCAAAAGAGAATAAATTTCTATTGTGTTTGAACTACTCTGTTAGTTTTGGTAAAACAGCAATATCTTAACTCATACAAAAACTATGACCATTTATGTCACCTAGTTGTGGAAAATCCTCCACAGTAAAATTGTAAACCCTTTAATTTCCTCATGGAAAAGTAGGTAGGGCTCCACACTGATCTACCACTTCACATTCCAACCTACCACATCCTAGGCCATAGGTGGCTGCAATAAAATGAACACCAGAGTTCATCTACTTATTCAGTTAATTTTCTAGTCAAACATTTACTGAGAACCAATATGCTAGACACTACTCCAGGTTTGCTAACCACAGCTATACAATAAAGCTCATGCTCTCATGGATCAAATACATAGTGGATGGAGAGAGATAATTAAAAGATAATAACAAGAAAACTGTCCAGTGGTGATTAGTACTACCCACAACAAAGGTTAAAAGAAACTGATGTGATAGACAGTGACTAGATAGCCAGAGATGGACAGCTTCTCTAAGATGTGAAACTGAGAAAACTGTGTCTGTTTCTCCTATCTCACTTATATCCCAAAGCAACAGTTCTAATCAACTATCTTCATATATATATATTTCAATATATACACACATACTCTATGCATAACAGATTTTGCATACATAACATAGTTATATAGTATAACTTAATAACTTAAACAGAAAATTTAATCTAGCAGCCACCTACTGACTTGGTCAAAAGATTTTGATACCCCATAAAATCTACGAATAAGATGTTTGAAAGTGCATCTTTCTATTGAAATTTAAGCTACTGTCTTTTAAAAAAATAGGAAATTAAGAAAACAATATCATTAAAAAGAAGCATGGATGAACTTGATCTCCTTGATCCAAGACTTCGTATGCTAGCCTGGACAAGTGGGGGACAAGGCAAGAAATTGGGGAGAAGACCACTGAATAAATAAGAATGTCATCTAATAGTAAAACAAGATACAGGGTAGAGGGTAGAAGGTCTCACTGCTAAGGTAACATCTGAGTAAAAGATCTGAGTGAAAGGCAAGCCTGACCTCACAGATATGCACAGGAGTAACAGGCATCTCAGCTCCAAGGGCAGGGATAGCCTTAGCATGTGAGGAACAGCTAGGAGGTCAGCACATGCTCTGAGGAGACCAGAGGGGAGCAGAGCAGAGATATTCTGTGATAAAGTCACAAAGGGAACCTATGGTAAAGAGTTGGGGTTTTATTCTAAATCTTCATAAATACTCGGAATGAATGTATGCATCAAGAATTTAAGCCGGGGGCTAGGATTGTGGCTCAGTGGTAGAGTGCTTGCCTCGCATGCGTGAGGCCCTGGGTTCGATCCTCAGCACCACATACAAAGCAATAAAATAAAGACATTGTGTCCATCTACAACCAAAAAAATATTTAAAAAAAAAAAAAGAATTTAAGCTGGGCACAGTGGCACACACCTGTAATCCCAGCAGTTTAGGAGGCTGAGACAGGAGAATCCCGAGTTCAAAGCCAGCCTCAGCAATAGCAAGGCACTAAGCAACTCAGTGAGACCCTGTCTCTACATAAAACACAAAATAGGGCTGGGGATGTGGTTCAGTGGTCAAATATCCCTGAGTTCAATCCCCGATACCAAAAAAAAAAGAATTTAAAATATTTTTTTACCTCATGAAATCTCATTGAAGTAGAGAATAGAATATTGGTCATGCAAAAAATGCTCCTCATCAACATCAAACAAGTTTATATACATAAACTATGTACACATACAAAACAAAGACTATGGAATGGTATAAAGAAAATATTAACAATGGCTGTATTTGCATGATACAATTATGAAGAATTAAATTTTTGCTTACCTGTGAATATGTATCACTTTTAATGTGAATATGTATCACTTTTTTGATAAGAAAATCTTACGAGTGATTCCAAATAATGTAAATAAAAAACATGTTTATTACAACTTGTGTCAACAGCCAACATCAACAGCACCTTAGCTTGTCCTAATGAAGGGTACTATTGCTGTGAAGCTATATCAATTCAAAGTTAACATTGATGCACTGGCAAAATAAGTGTTAAAGTTATATAAAATATAATATATATGTAAGATAAATATCTACCACACAAAACTATCTTAATTTTAAATGGTGTTTCAGATAGTGCCTCTAATCCATTTGTAGATTTCATTCAAACACCACCATAGGTGCTACTACTTTAGTGACAAGTACTACAATTTAGCTAGAAAATAACCTTTAAATTAAAAATCACTTTATGTTACCCCCTCTTAAGTTGCCAATAAAAATGCTAGGTATTAATTTTACATGTCTAATGCATCAGCTTTTCCTTTTATTTCCACAACAAAGATATTCATTTTAGCATTTCTTTCCAAGAACTTTAATGAGAAGTCATTTAATTTCACATTTGTTTTCAAGGACTATGTCAACCCTGGCACAACAGATAATTTCTCAGCTTTGGCTCTGTCTGCAGGGCACTATAAAAGAATTGACTGAACATTTATCTTGCATTACTCATTGCTCAGGGCTAGCAGAAATATATACTCATAAGCTGAAAAAAGTCTCACAGATTTTTGTTTCTCCTTCATCTTTCCTTGGTTTCCGCCCCCCCAGACTGGTAAACCTTAGACATATTTCAAATGAACATCTGAATTACTAAGAGGTCAAGCATACAGTACCTCATAAGGAGGCTCCTTTCTAAAACTCTCACTTCGGTCAAAATGCTCCAACATCTTTCATGACCTTCTCAGTCATCTGCAAAGATTTATTTACATGATCAATCGAGCAACTCTCCTACAAAGTACATTCTTCCTAAATTAATCCCCACTTTTAACTCTATTAAGCTGGGTTTACTTTGTTCAACTTCAACTACTTTCTCTGAACTTTTCCATTGTGTGTGTGTGTATGTGTGTGAGCACGCATGCACACACGCACATATTAATTTATTACCCTAGGTTTAAATCTGAAAAAGAGACTGGCATTCATCAAGATACACACAGATGACTTTATTTAAATATGACCTGTGGTGTCATCAGTGCTTATACACACACACACACACACACTCTAACACAAGCAAAAGCACTAATAATTTGTAAATGTTTCCAGATGTACAGTTTAACTTCCATAACACAGAAATTACATTGTCATGATTCATACTCAAAACTTATAAAATTAACCATGCTCCCACCATGTGTTAGAGCACTCTATCTGATAAGAGTATTTATAAACACTATCCCACAGCACTCTAATGTTGTTGTATTACCGTGTCCTATCATGCTTTTTGCAACAATCTCTTACTTTCCTTGCAATCTCTTTTCCATGTTGTAATCTGGGTAAACTTTTAAAACATAATAGGAAAATTCACTAACCAAAATCTTTCAGTAGCCTCCACTCTCAGGAAAAAGTTTACAGTTCTAACCACTGTAACCCACTGTCCTTTTTCTCCCCCAATCTTTTCATGTTCTACTCTTCCGTCAAGCGATTTCTAGTTATTTCAAGTGCCATATTCTGTATCTCTTTCCTTTGTGTTTGTTGTTCCCTCCCCCTGGAAGAACACTCTCATCTCTGGCTAATTCTCTTCTGAACCCTCCTGGAAGGCTTAGAAATTCCTCTAAGATGCTCCTGTAACATCCAGAATGTTGCCTGCCTCAGAATATAAATACCCTTTAAAGTAGTTGCTAATTTAATAGTACAATGCCCTCTATAGATGAGTCTAAAGGGAACACGTCTACCTTTTCATCACTGTGTCCTATCTTCAAACACTATGCCTAAAATATAGAAAGTGTTTAATAAACAACTTATTGAACTACTGGTCCTGGTTTACCTGAGTTGAGGATACTGAGTCTGAGAGAAACTGAACAAGGACTGCCTGGCCCCAGTGTTTTCTCCCTCATCAACTCTAGCATTGCCCCTTCCACCAGCAATTATAGGTAGCATTACAGAATGAAATTAAAGAACCATGCATGGAAGAAAAGAAATGAAATTCTCTTCATTCCATTTAAGAAATAAACTAACTGTAGTTAAGCAATAAATTTAGTTTAGATTTCCTGGAAGCCAAGACAAAGAAAGACAAAATGTCTGAACTCACAAAGTTTTAACTTCCTCACTTTACAGACAGCAACACAGAAGATGGAGAGGGTATGAACTCTGCTCAGAACTGTAAGATTCATTCATCCATTTTATTTAACAGGTATTTACTTATATCTGGCAACAAGCCAGCCATTGTTATAGGAACTAGAGATACGTCAATGACTGGCATTGGCAAATCCCTGCTCCCCTGCTTAAGGATAGAAAGAGGAAAATTTAACAATAAACAAAATAATTTCAGGTACCAGTCAGTACTATAAATATATATATGACTGAAGGAGGGTATGTAATGGGAACTGGTAGTTAGGAATGGGAAGGCTTTTATTTTAGATTACATGATCTGGGAAAGCTGCTCTGAGAACATGACATGGGAGGTAAGAAGTGAATAAATACAAAGGATCCAGCTAAACAGATCTGCAAAGAAAGCTCTATAGATGGAAAACTCATCAAAAGCAAAGGCCTAAAGATGGTGAGAACTAGGAAAGTTCAAGAAACAGAAGTTCCAGGTGACTGGAAGGCAGAAAGGGAGGATAGGTTCCTACCTGTCTACTACTCTGATAGGTAGTGTCTACCCTTTATGGGCCTGCACAGAGTTCCTACACTGCAGGGCAGGGTGAGAACTGCTGAGTGGCACAAGGTCAGGGCAGCTGAGACTAAGCTTACCAACGCATACTTTCTAAGAGCCATGAGAAGCCACTGGGTTTTTCAAGCAAGCACTTAACAAGACACAATTAGGTTTTATAACATCATTCTGCCATAAGGAGCCAGAGGAAAAGTTGGAAAACAAGTTAGAAGGGAGTGAGGTGTGCTGCCTGAACTATAGCGAACAAACATAAATGGTCTTTCAAAAGTGATGACACTTTTGCTGGGGATCAAACACAGGGCTTCATGCATGCTAGGCAAGAACTCTACCACTGAGTCACATTCCTGGCCCTATATCATGAATTTTTTAAATAAGACTTCTTTGAAAAAAAAAATACTAAAAGGGAAAAGTAACTTGGAATTCATCCTTAATGATTAATTGTGATGTGTAAAAAAATTAATAGTTTTCAACCTCAATTCTGTGATATATGCACATTAAAATAATGAGTGCTCTTAGAGAAGCCTATAAACTTTCATAAGACTGTAAGGTCAAAGTCCTATCACTTCAAAAGACAAGCAAGTAAATTTACCTAGTTTTTGGCATTAGATTACATTAAAGATCTTCAAAGACAGTTTGATTAATATAACATATATTAATATTCTAAGTACAATGTTTATATTTCTAAAACTTCATATCATCTACAATTCCTAAGCAGCTTATGCAAGAAAATTTTTGCTGTATAGGTAAAAAATATTTCCATTTTGATGTACATGTTAAATGTTATAGTATCGTGTGAGTTGTAAAAAAAATTCTGAGAGTTAACTGCATCATAACCAGGATGCTAATGGAATATTCAGTGGTCGGTGTTTGCAGGCTACTTATAGTCTTTAACCTATATATGCCATTAAATTTCATTTAAGTTTAGCCACAAGAGAGAAAAATCCTCTTCAGGTAAAACAATGATCTACAAATTCTGAACTTACCAACATGTTTGCCTATAACTACATTTTTGTTCTTTTCATTAATCCATCTCTCAAACTCCCATAAATATTTATTAAGTGATTTTTTAAAAAATGTTAAACACATTCTAGACACTCCAGATATAGTGATGATTTACCTAACAGATGGGGTGCCTACTCTGGTGAAGCTTACATTCCAATAGACAGGTCTAAAAAATAGACAACAAAAAATATCAACAACAGCAAACTAAAGCACAATAAGTGCTTCTTGCAGATAATTAAAACAGAGTGCAACCAAAATGCCCAATGGCAACTCTAAATTGGCCTGCCAGGAAATCCTCCTACAGCTGAGATCTGAGAATCAAGGAGCCAGCCAGGTATAGATCACAGACTGAACTCCATGCAAAAGAAACAACTAATGGAAAGGCTCCAATGGCTGCTCTGTTCAGTCCAGGAGGAAATGACAGATCAGATGAGAAGGACAGTAGCAAAGATGAAGTAAGAAGGGCAAGCCAGGGCTAATTTATGAATAATTTTACAGGGAGTGTAGATTCTATTCCAAGTGCAACAGAGAGTCACTGATTAGTTTTAAAAGCACAGAATGGCATAGTTGGATTTATATTTTATCAGTCTTGCTGCTGTTTGAAAATGGCAAGAGAAGAAAGCAAGATTAGAAATCAACTGGAATAGCCGGGTGCGGGGTGCACGCCTGTAATCCCAGCACTTTGGGAGGCTGAGACAGGAGAATCGCAAGTTCAAAGCCAGCCTCAGCAGGGGTGAGGCACTAAGCAACTCAGTGAGACCCTGTCTCTACATAAAATACAAAATAGGGCTGGGGGTGTGGCTCAGTGGTTGAGTGCCCCTGAATTCAATCCCTGGTGCCAAACAAAGAAAAAGAAAAAGAAATGAATTGGAATGATCCAAATGAGACAATGGTAGCCTATATAAGAGTGGTAGCAATGGAGATGAAAACAGCATCCGTTCATGATCTGTGAGTGGAGAGTAGAATAAACAAGACACAGCAGAACATAGAGATCTGCGCAACCTGAGGACTCAAAGATAATCTGTACTTTGGAGTTTCAATGTTTAAATAGGTGCCAGTGCCAATAATGGTGAGATTGCAACAAGTGGGAAACTATGAGAATTTGCTGACTCCTTGACTGATAGGTTAGTTTGACTGCGGGATGGTGGCTGGAGGAACTCTAGAAGTTATATTTGACTGTGCCAAATCTGAGATAACCACACCCACATCAAAATTGCTGGCACACAACTGAACATAGTCTTGAATTTCATTATAATCACCCAATGGATATCTAGTACTTGTGGCAAAACTTTGTAAATTTTTTCACTTGCTCATTAAGTGCTTATATGTTAACACATAAATATAACAATAAATGATGATCAAAATAACTATAGTGATGAAGAAAAGGATATTTTGATTCATACTGCAATGCAATAGTGATTCTTTTAGACAGGGTCTTGGTATGTTGCCCAGATTGGTTTGAAACTCATGGACTTAAGTGAATCTCCCATCTCTGTCTCCCTGGTGGCTGGGGCAACAGGCATGTGCTACCAAACCCATCTAGATGAGTAATTCTTGAAATCAATAAACAGGTAAGATAACAAGAGATAAAAGGTCTCAGGTTGCTTTTCCTTTTGAGTTAAGTCACTATTTAAAAGAGCTACTTTTACATGTTAGCAAGTAAATAGCCCCACAGGAACATAAAATAGGAATTCATTCAAATTTTAAAATAAAGTTTACTTCCATACCTGGACTTTCACTCATAGAAATCTTTTTCAGAACTTGAGAAATACCAAGTGTCTATTCCAAATATAGAAACTTCATAAAACTGAGGTGAAATATGAACTTAGCTGGACATTTATCATTTGAATTATTGTGCCTTTGTAAATAAATTATATTTTAAATATTTCTTTCAATTTTATCAGTAAGATTAAGAAACCGCCTGAGGAGAAGATTAGAATCAAGAAAAACTAGATAGTAATCAAGACACCTATAACAAAATAAACAAAGCAAATCAGACACAAATTTTGATTCCTTTTATGTTTCTTCTTCATCTGAAGGTCATGCACGGTCTGGCATCAGTGATTCACTAATGCTAACAAACTAGATGTCTTCACATAAACTAGATATATGCCCACATTCTTATGTGACCCAACTAATGTGTTTTACCATCTTAGGGTTCACTTAAGTCCATGAGTTTCTAATGTGTTCTACCATCTATGGAAAACTGGAACATAAGAATGAAAAGTCATGCAGGTGGAAATAATCTCTAGTGAATGAAAAAGGAGTTAATTAAAGAAAAGTACCTTTAATTATAAGGTAAATGATTGACTTACATGGGGAAAGGTGAGAAGAGGGGTATGGGGTATCTACTGGAATGAATACTCATTCTCCACCTGGAGGACACTTTCACTTATCTCCATGCAAATGACTGTGTGTCAGTGACATCCTTAATTATTTCCAAGCTGCAGGAATTACCAGGTAAAATTCTTAAAATGTTCAATTTCATAATTCCTGAAGGTATCCTTGGGGGTTATGTGCGCAAGAAGGAGGTAAACTTCTGTCCAAGTCAGTGCTCAGGCAAGGAAGTGCCTGGCCTCCAGAGCAGGTTTAGCTGATAGAGTTGGTATGTTAACTGCACTGCTGTGTGAAGAAGCAGTGCCTTTCTCAGTTGGTTGACTTAGGGGAAACACCTCTAAAAGAACAATTGTTATCTGGTGGAGGTGTAATGGGAAATATGAGAAGAAGCCAATGAAGTCAGATTTGGGCACTTTAGTGCTACTTTTCGGTAAAGAAACTTCAGTCTGAAGTTGGTCACTTTTCTTAAATTGAAATATAGATGATTTCATTGTGAAACAGAATAAAATCAAATATGTTACACTTAGCACATGAAAATTTCTGAGCTAACACCTCTGTTAGCATAGATTCTCAGTTTTTATTGCATGCAAATTTGGGGAGGGGGGTGGAGAATGAACTCATGGTTTAAGACTCTGGCAACCGATTCAATTTCACAGTAAAGAAGCATCATTAAGAAGCTTGAAATCTGACTCACTTAATATCAGGCTTCAGCTAAATTCTTAAATGGTTACATAACACCACTAATTTTTAAGAACAAGAGAGAGCTTTTTAAAAATGTCATGGCTTTAGGATTTCCTCTTTGTGTTCTTCATACTATAAAAATGTCTCATCCTTCCACATACAAAGATCTCTCTATAATATATTATATATGAAGCTTATTTTTTGGTTACAGAATGAAACACCTCCAACACCTTCAGACAGACGTCCATTATTAACCAGATTTTCTGAGATAAGCCTTTGTTTGGTCTTAAATAACTCATTTCTCCATGATAATGCTTCATATTTGCAATACAAGGTAAAATATGAGGAATTCTAGGACATAATTAAATGCCATTAAAACTGCAGTAAAGTGACATATTATCAAACAACTGAATTAAAAGACGTTCTTTAAATCCTGGATGCTTCACACTGTGCAGACAACACATCTGAATAACAAAAGTTTCCACTCAAGCTTTGACATCTGGACATGTAGTAGATGTAACTTTTAAATTCGTGAACATAAAGAGTATATATTTGAAAATTGAATTTTTTAAAAATTTAAACTTATCCATGAATAATTTCCCCAAATTAACATAGTAAAATTAGGAAAAAAAAATCAGTTCTATGTTTATTAATAACCAAAGGAACCATTTTTGAGAACAAGTATCACAACTAACTAACATTAATTTGATTAAGCCACGGTTTCTTTTCCCAGTATGTCAAAGAACCAGATCAAAGAAGATATCATCATAAACACTGTGTTTAGAGCAACAACAACAACAACAACAAAAAAGCACACAACCACATTCCTTTTACATGCTTGGCATTAAGTTATCTTTTACAAAACAAAAGCCTTTTTTTTTTTTTTTTTTTGACCGATAAAGCTACATGTACAGTTAAGAAGTATAGGACTCCCACATCCTGGCCTTTACATTTTTCTTCTTCAAAGAAAATAGCACTTAGGAGCCCCATAATGACTATTTTAAATCCCCTGAATCACACTGCAACAGCAAAATACTGTATAGCATAATGTATAATGGCATATTTAAATGTGACCCAAAATTCTATGCTTCTATAATCCATTTTAAGTTGGGAGCAAATATAGACATTTCTACCTTGATCACTTTTCTCAGCAAAGGTTAACTAGAAGAAAGGCTAGCTTTAGGAAGAAACAGAATACATACCATGATATAGTCTCTCTCGTTAGAACAGGCAAGAAGAACAGATTTAAATTAAGACTTGGTGTATAAAAGCTGAAAGCATAGAATTTGTATCCACATAATGAACTGATGTCTCCTCTAAAGACGTCAGATTGCTGTTCAGCTAAACTATCTAAAAATACCTCCTTGCAAACACACACACGAAATGACTACAAAGACAGGTCTTACTAAGCAGCTCTACTTGCACAAAATCACTTAATAAGTGGGGGAAAATGTTGAAGTACTTAGCGAGAAAATTAGCAGGATTTTTTCATATCAGCTATGATCTTTCATGAGCTATTTTGCAAACCAGTTCCAATTTGTTAAAAAAAAAAAAAGTTAATGAAGGACCTTAAAAGCAAAACATAATTGATCTAAGGTGCCCAACAAAGAATTATTTTATGAACTTAAAATCAGATAAAGAAATATCTCCGAATCACCATCAACATTAAAAACCAAGAAAAGAAAAATGTTCTAGCTGGAAAAGCAAGAACCAAATTCATGAATGCCACTGTGTATCACAGCTTGCACACACATGTAATCTCTATGAACCATTTATGAAATATGCATCATGAACAACACTTTTTTTAAGCAATCTGCTTAGTGTTACACACCTATAAAGAAGAGACAGAATTCCAATGTACATAAATGACTCCAGAGTATTACTGTATTATTATTATTGTTATTATTATTATTATTATTACTATTATTAGTGGCACTGGGGATCCAACCCGCCGACTCAAGCATGCTAAGTGCTCTGCCCTTGAGCTCTGCTAAGAACATCATAATCTAATGCTGACATTCACATAAGGCTTTACAGTTTGTAAAAGGATTCTGAAAACATGAATTCTTTCAATATTTTCCTTATTTATACCTCAAGTTTTCATCTGTAAAACAAGAAGATTCTCATTTTGCTCCTAATATTGTTTGATGAATTTTAACTATTTCTTTAACTATTAATAATTTTCAAAACACTATAGTGAGGCAGAACAGTATTATAATCTCCATTTTGAAGTGAGAAGAGAAAACTTCAAAAACTTAGATGACTTGCCTAACCATTGCACAGCTAGTCGACATCAGAACAAGGATTCTGAAAAACATCTTTGTACATAAAGTATTTTATTGTTTTACTAGATGAAAAAAAATATGATTGGAATGGTTCCTCCATACTACTATGTGGTTAAGGTCTACTGCTGAAAAATCCAAAGAATTGTGCTGGAATATCCCTACTGTCATGCTGGGAAAGGATGTGCAATGAGCACTGTGAATGAGTTCTGCTACACTGTGGCATTTCCTCATTTGCTCTCAGGTGCAGGGTGACACTTCAGAGTCATTCAACAACTTTATTATAAATCAACTGAAGGCAACATCTTTTTTCATCTCACTGTAACAAACTTCCTGCTGGAAGCAGGTACTCATATCCTGCCTATTGCAATACCCTACCCACCACTACTACTTACTTACACTCTCTTCAAGGAATGAACACTAAACCCAAGGCCGTCAGCACTGCCAAAAAAGGGATTGTCCTTAATGCAAGAAGGACCATCATCATTGACCTGCAGGTCACTCTGGTATAACTCGGTGAAAATATATTTCAATACAGTTTTATAAAAAGTGTAATTATATTCTATGGTCCCAAGCATATGTGTTATGGTTGATGGGCATTAAAGAAACGTCAAAATTGTAATAATGATAGACCTTATTATTATTTACCTATCTGCATTTTAAATGGCTAAGACAATGTGGCTAAGTCTGTCTGGTTTAGAAAACTCCTTCATCTAGTTACATACTAAAATTAACTCCTTATAAATTACTTATCTAACTGGAAACAAATTAAGAGAACACCTGTATCACGCAAACATAGAAGCCAAGTCAGTATTCTTTTCTAAATTCAAGTCTAGAAACAGGATAATGTAAAAGACTTCTGGAGAACTATCATATAAACGGGAAGTCTCAGATAAGGCTGACCATCTTTTCTTAAGAAGTTAAGTCAACAAGAGAAAACTTGCATGTGAAGAGGCAAACAGTTCTTCAAAACAAAATTGTACTCTTGCAATTTGGGCCTAGCTTGAAGGAGAAAAAACAGACTGCATGTACTTCCATCAAGATCAAGGTTAAGTTACCCTGCATCTTACGGCAAGGACGATAGTAGTTACCACATCACACATACAAAATCCCTCTGAAACCAATACTGAAGAAAATCAACTCTGAATGTAAAGGGAAGAAAAAGCTGCTAAGAATTATAATCCACAGGACACAGAAAACAGAAGGAATTGTCCTTCCTTGCAATTATGTGCTAAAAGCAAAGTTTACAGAACCCTCATCTCATGTAGCTTTCCAAAACAGATCTGTGTCTAGACATGTGCACGTATGTGTTTGCATGTAAAAGAAAAGAGTGCCCATGGCTTCACCCTGTATTAGCTATGGGACTTGGGGAAAGTTACTTGACCTCTTTATGCCCTGATTTCTTCATGGAGAATGATAGGACAACACACTTGCAATGATGTGGGGCTGGGATTATGGCGCAGTAGTAGCGTGCTCGCCTAGCACACATAAGGCACTGGGTTCGATCCTCAGCACCACATAAAAAAAAAATCAAAAATAAAGATATTCTGTCACCTACAATTAAAAAAAAAAACATTTAAAAAATAAAAGATTAAATGATAAATACAGGTGATAAATACAGGTGTTTAGAACATTGCCTAGAACATAAGCAGCCTTCAATTTTAGCTAGTGACATTATTACTGTTACTTTGTAACCTTAATACAGAATTAGTAAACAGAAGGTTGCTTGTGGAGTACAAGGCAGGAGGGGGAAAGGCAAATCAAACTTCAGGGCATTCATCTAAGCCAAAGGCAAACATCTATCTCACTGTCCCTGACCCCCTTGTGTGAGATTTAATTTTCGGACCTCCTGGATGATGGAGGTAAACAACACCTAAAACATAAAAATTGTACTTATCACGAGCCACACATTACTCTAAGCACTTTATAGGTTTTACCTCACTGAATTTCACATGACCCTATGATCTTGAATTTTTTATTTATTTATTTTTTGGGGGGGTACTGGAGATTGAACCCAGGGGCACTCGAGCACTGAGCCACATCCCCAGCCCTATTTTGTGTTTTATGTAGAGACAGGGTCTCACTGAGTTGCTTAGCGCCTCACCCCTGCTGAGGCTGGCTTTGAACTTGCGATTCTCCTGTCTCAGCCTCCCTAAGTGCAGGGATTACAGGCGTGTGCCACCGCGCCTGGCTTATGGTCTTGAATTTACAAATGAAGATTCCATGCAATAGGGTCACCCAGCAAGTGGGTGATAAAACCAGATTATAAATCCAAGTTTCTGGCTCAGGAGTCCTCCTCTGGACACTATGTTATAAGCCTTACTATACTCTTCTCTTTACTAAACTTTCTTCACAAACATTACAATTGGTCAGATTTCAGTTTTCATAATAACATATACTAACTATTTCCTAAATTGGGTTATCTTAATAGCTGTGTTCCTAGGAGTAGTTTTATTTTCTAAATGAGATTACCCACTCCCATCCATTGCTAAATGCTAAGAGCTTCTGTGGAAACTTAGGTAGTTATTTCAATATATTTCAGTACTCAGATTCCTTTGGGAAAGGAATGATAGCATCATATAAATTATAAGCACACAATATTTAAACCAGTACAGGAACAGGTCATCTTCAACTTCAATTCAGCTTGAGATTCTTCAAACTCTGTATTTTGGCTGTTCTGGACAACTCTGATGTGCTGTTAAAAATCTCCAAAAATCCCTCTGTTACAATGCCCTCATTCCCTGTATCCACTCACATCTACCTGGTGGACCCAGGTGACCCGAACATTCCTCCATTAGCCTCAGACCTAACACTTGGCCCACACATCAGCAGGTCTTTCACCTACTACTTATTCTGTGTATAACTCTAAAACATGGGTCAGCTCTTATTTACAATCAAGCAACTACAACAAGTGACTCTTGACATTGAGTTTTTCTTGACCAGTGAATCTATGCTAAGGAAACTGACAAGGCTAATATTGTATCTAGTTCCATAACCACCAGCAACAACTATTGCTGTAATATGCAAATGTCATTACAATAAACCCACAATTATATTAATAGCTAATACCACATTTAATTGATTCTGAGATTTTCTTTCATCTCAATACTTTTGGACTAGGATCCACTTGACAAGCAATGAAAATAAAGTACTGTTGGTTCATTTAAAGTAAGGGGAAGCAATAAATAGTGTCTAAGATTTGATGAAAATGGTATTTTCATTAAAATACATATAGTCAATGGGCTGGAGGTCTAACTCTGAGAGAGCACTTGCCTAGCATGCACAAGACGCTGGGTTTGATCCCCACCACAACAAGCGCACATATCAAATTTTTAAGGACAATAAGGCCAAGAAATTCTTGATTCTTCCACCTGCTCACCCAATCTAATTAGGAGTGAGAAAAGATTTAGTCAATATGTCCACATCAAGAGAGATGGCTTGGTTCTACCAGTCGCTCCAAAACAAAAATTCTCATGAACATTATAATAGCATAGTGGTGCCCCGATCACACTATACAACTTTATTTCATTACATTTAACTGTTAATATCTTTCTAATTATTACATGTACCCACAAGATTCTTTGACCTGACATTCAAAGCTTCTGCACTTGGACCCTTCTCATCAACCCGACTTTCCTCCCACTGCCTTCTCCCTCAGCTAAGTTGATTTGCTCATTGCTCCTTAATTGCACAAAAATACTTTCCATTCAGTGCTCTGGCTTTTTCCTTTGACCCTGCAAAAATTCACCATTTCCTTTTTTCTTCACATTTTGCTTATGCACTGCCCTTACTTGCAGTATATCTCAAGACTTATTTCCTTCTTTGTGTATTGCTCAAATTACATGTGATATTTCCTCTTGTGCATTGCTATGTACTTCTTTGTCCATACAACTCACCCAGCATTTAAATATATACTACTACAACCAGATGCAAAATTTTCAAACCATATTTCTTTGCCTTCTTTTATAGAACACTGAAGAAAAACCACAAGAAAACATTCACAATGTATTGTTTCATTATTAGCATTCTCATCTCACAAAGCAAATAAGCAGAATGTACAATTTTGAAACAAAATGAAACTTCTCAGGACAGTAATGTAAATAATGTCTTATAAGACATTTATTTTATCTCCATATATAGTTCATATTTACAATGATTTCAAAATGTTGTTGGACCAAAGAGTATTCTTCGTAAAAACGTATTTATTTTATTCCTGTGTTTTAATATTAACATAGATTTTCTTCTTTTCTGATTAGCCACACATTTAATAAGTACCCAAACATGTTAACTTTTGACATTTTATTCAGTTAACACTGAGTACACTTTTATTAAGAACTATAATCTATATTCTCCTTTTCTATTAAAAGAAAGAGCCTAAGTAGCTTTGCTCTGAGAAAAAAGTAAGGACAATTAGAGTTATTTGTATTTCTTTTCCTAGAGCAAAATGAACTTTTCATTTATTTATCACTACTTTCAACTTTGGTGAAGTTTGCTATTCAACAAGACATGCTTTAATTCTTACTTGTATCAAGTTGTTAAACTTTCTTCAAGGGAGGGGATATGAAAAAGGGTAATGAGAGGTAAAAAAGAAATCCAGGAATATGCTCAATAAACACACTGAAAGATTTTAATGATAAAAGGCTCAGGATACACAGGGGAAAGGGAGAAGGAAAGGAAGCTTATTACATATGCCATATTTTCTTTAGTTAAGACACTTGTACTTTCACTTCTTTTTTTTTTGACACTTTAATATTCACTTCCCATATACTGAAATTTTGCCTAAGCTTTAAGAAAACACAATGGTATAAATAGAGTAAGCTTTATTAAAATTATGAGATTTTTTTCCCATATGTAGGATAAAATTTTAACACTAAATAAAATTCCTAATTACATTTCTCTCTAAATTTAAAATACGTAAGTATTATGCTATATATTAGTGTATAATATACAAATAATATATGGCAAACTTTAAAACTACAAAGAAGACAAAGCTCATGATAGAAACTTCACCGTAGTTATAAAGTATATTTCTTAAATTAGCTGAACTTAAATATATCTTCTACATATAATTTGGGGAAAAGATATAGAACAAATACATTCAGATTTTACACTAAAGTATGATATAAAAGCATTAATGTAACAGGATCTACACCAAAATGTTAATGGTTTTATTGAGATTAATTAAATTGGGATTCTTCTGTCCTTGCCTTTATCTGATTTCTTTTTTCTTCAATGAACACATAGCTACATTTTTTTTAAAATTATGAATCACGCACAAGACTAACAAAAGAAGCTGGGCGCGGTGGCGCAAGCCTGTAATCCGAGCACTTAGGGAGGCTGAGACAGGAGAATCACGAGTTCAAAGCCAGCATCAGCAACGGGGAGGCATTAAGCAACTCAGTGAGACCCTGTCTCTACATAAAACACAAAATAGGGCTGGGGATGTGGCTCAGCGGTCGGGTGCCCCTGAGTTCAATCTCCAGTACTCCCCCCCGCCAAAAAAAGAGACTAACAGTAGACAAGTCACAGACCAAACTACTGCCTAAACGATTTTAACTCAAACTCAAAACAAGTAGCATAAATTGGTTTAGTTGCTCAAAGCATCTCTCTTCTAAATAAGATCATTCTAAATTATTTTTATATTTAGGTAAATGTTATCCCTAAAGTAGTATGACTTTGACATTTGATTGTTTCCACAAATTATATTAATCTCAACAACATGAAGCCATATACATGCATATTCTGATTGTCATTTAAATGAACAAAAGTATATTTTTAAGGAAAACAAAGGTAAATTAGTCATAAAAAAAGATAACTTCCTCCTTCACATCCTCAATCACTAGGACCTTGGGTGTAAACTGTATTCATCATTCAACTTCTGCCAACCTCCCTCAGCCCTGCTCACCCTCCACTGCAGGCTGGTGACTATGGAACCCTGTCAGCTCTCACTGACAGGGAACCCCAGGGAATCTGCTTTTCACTATCATAAACATACAGTGCTCTCAGTTGCACCACACCCATAAAAACTATATGCTGCAATACTTCCACTTAACTTCTTCAAATATTTAATTGCTGAGTAAAACAGAAAAGGGTGTTTCCACTTATTCAAAATACTTTAAAGATTAAAAATGTCTGTTTCTCTCTCTCTCTCTCTCTCTCTCAGGAGGAGGGATATTAAATAACTCCACAGCTTTTTTACAGTTATGTTTCACTGTCTTCCTTTATTATGAAAGGTGTGATGCTATGTTCTAGCACTTTTAGAAAAATGAGTGGAACGCTGACCTACTGAAAATATCCAGTAACAAGGTACCTCACAGTAATCTGAAATTTTAAGATCTCTAATATAAAGTACTAGGAAAATAAAATATTTACAAGAGATGGAACATATATTTTCCCAAATCAACCTTTACTAAAAAGGCAAGCTAAGCAAAATTTTAGCTTTTTCTACAAGCCTAAATTAGAAATAAGATTTGGATTACTTACATTTATTCACACTGACAACACCTATATATGAAATGTATACAGAGGGACAGGACAAGATGGTATGGTTCATTTTCTCATCAAACCAGTATTATAAACCAGTAATGTATCTGCTAGTGTTTCCTACATAAAAATATAATCTTAATTAGTTGTAAAAGAATTTTTCAGACCCATTATCAATCAATAAATATAGGGCTAATTCATGCCCAAGATGTCTCTAAAGAACAACCTTTAATATGGAATTTAAGTTAGAAAAGAGGATCTGGTATATTAATAGAAAATGAAGACACCTGAAGCATGTGCAAAATATTTATATAGTGACTTCAGAGTACAAAAGGAGCACAGATAAGGGATGACATATACCACAGACTGTGTTATTAAATAAAATCATTACATCACACACATACACACACACCAAAGACAGAATGTGACATAATTACATGTAAGGCCTGTGTTTGAGGTTCAGTTAACCAGAAGATGGGACAGAGAATGACAAATGGCTGGTTCTGTGTCATTCAAGCTTCTATGCAATCAAGAAAGACAGTGGCAGGGCCTAGAGCCTAAGAGGGCCACCTGTGTGAAGCAATGTCACTTTTGTGAGTGTGCACTGCTCCATCACATCTTTGTGTGCTTCAGAGTGGCAAATGTACATTTATATTCTCATGTTTTTATATATATATACAAACATACATATGAAAACATATATATATACATATATATACATATATATACATATATATACATATATATATATATATATATTCGTTGTCACTGGACCTTTTATTTATTTATATGCAGTGCTGAGAATCGAACCCAGTGCCTCACACTTGCCAGGCAAGCACTCTGCCACTGAGCCACCACCACAGCCCCCTCATATATTTTTGTACTAGCTTCATTATCTATGTTATAAAAATTAGGCACTATTCTATTTAATTCGTTTGTGTAACACCTAACACAATATTAAAAGCACTTGCATTTTAGTACTGTAAATGGAAATAATCACAAGTACATGTCATGTCTCCAAAACTAAAGATCACTTCTTAACGATCAAGAAAAAGAGGTAGGTTAGAGAGCAAAGATCTTAGAACAAAGAAATTAATAGAGACTCTTTACAAAGTTTCACTTAAATTACATATACTTGTGTATATTTTTATGCATACATATATTGACATGGTTTTATCTATTATTGATGTTCATATATCCAGACACTCATTTTATTTTTAAAAATCTTTCCTAAGAAGTTTATAAATTAAACCATAATTCAAATAGAATCCATAGGTAAGGATAAAATGGTTAGTTGATCTAAATAGGGAAGGATTTAAACAGTTTACAAATAAATATGGGTTATGATGTTAAATTAATCTTTTTATCCCCCTCTTCAGTGCTAGGGATTAAACCCAAGGCCTCACACATGCCAAGTATACACTCTTACCACAGAGCTACACCCCATCCCCTGGAAGAATTCTTAACAGATTGCCTGTGACAAGTATTTAAGGGTTTGGTCAGGCCTAAAATCAATGAGATGAATGAATGAAATGCCAGGTGTTGTTTAAGGGATAATTATAAGACTGATTTTATAGAGCATTTATTTTCATACAAATTAAATGTCAGTATTTCAAACATATAAAATATGAAATTTAAAATGAGAAATTATGATTAATGATCTTATGATATTTAAATGTTAAAGCAGAAAAACAGCTTCTAATGACACATTTTGAGAATTCTCTTTTTTCAGGTAATTTTCATTGGACCATTACTAAACAATATTTAAAGCAAAGACATGAAGCATACTTCTGTGGGCTATAAATCAAAATCACTAGTATGTCCTATGATAAGACTGAGCTTTTCAATCTTACACGTGAAAACAGGGTCTATAATATCTTGGCAAGTTTCTAAATATATTTCTTCACTTCTAACAGAGCTAAAAAGATCTATTATTTGTTGCCAGGGTTTCTTGGTCCAAATTCAAGGCAAGATGACCTTGTTGTTGATTAAAACAATAGGATATTACTTCCTCTCAGGCCTCTCTATGAGCAAGCACAGTGGAAAACCTTCCCCACAAGATAAATTTATTTAATCTCAGGAAATGTATCTGTTATAATAGACAAAATAGAGATCAAATAGAGAAGAGGTGGAATCTTAACCCAAAAGCGGTGCAACTTAGTATCTCTAGCTGGTGCAGGTGCTATTTTTCTACCTTATTAAGGAAAATGCATCAATCATGAGACACTCCACCCAATGCTTGCAGACAAGGTCAAGCTATCGTCATAGGATAGAAGCAATTTTTTTTTAATCGAGTTTTCTTAACTCTGGTCTAGTTAACAGATAAAGGGGCAGGAGGTAGAGAAAGTGGTTGTATTCTTTTGCTAGGTCCTCATAGTCCCTAACTTGTCAGGTACCCTTGTGTCCTCTACTCTAGCACCTAGATGGACCTTTCTTTCTCTAGCCCAGTTCATTCCATCAGTGAGGCTTCATTGTTCTTCCTCATTACCTTCTGTGTCCTCATATTCTTCTACATCTTCCTGTCTTGGGTCCTCACATGTTATTCTTCAAGCTTTGAAAAATCTTCTGTAATCTGAACTCTTAACATTTGATCAATAGTTTTAAATTTCAATCACATCCTTAAACACGTTGTACCCAAAAAGGGAAAATCCATTCAAGATAGGACCTTTCATCTACATGCAAAGACCAAACCTATTTCAAAGCATCAATCAGAATAAATAATAAAATTAAACATTATTTATTAAGTGCTACTGAATCCTATTGAGAGATAGCAGAAATAAATTATGATGAGATAAAGAACAAGTCAGCGTAAAGAATATTACAGGGGCTGGGATTATGGCTCAGTGGTAGAGTGCTCACCTAACACATGTGAGGCACTGGGTTCAATCCTCAGCACCACGTAAAAATAAAATAAAGATATTCTGTCCACCTACAACTAAAAAATAAATATTTTTTAAAAAGAACATTACAAGCTGAGAAATAGGGGGGGAAAATGAAATGTTTGTAATCAGACCACCTTGACCTAAATCTAAAAAGCATAGTTGGGGTGGGGGTATGTTTATAATTGAAAGACTATGGATTATTGAGAACCTTACGCGACCAATATGAATTTAGACAAGTTGGTTAAGTGAAATTTCATTCTTCCTGGTTAAGAAACTTATGAATGATGAAATTGATGCTTGTGGTTATACATAAGTCACAGTCTTTTTTTTTAAAGGCAGGGTCTGCTAAATTGCCTAGGGCCTGGCTAAATTGCTGAGGCTGGCTTTGAACTTGTAATCATCCTGCCTAGCCACCTGAAGCATGGTCTTAAGAGAGGTAGTTGTGAGTTAAAGTTGGACTCCATGATATATGCAGGGTTCACTAGGGCAGACGCAGAGGAGACAAAATAGCAAGGCTCAATGCTTCCAGTGGAGCCCAGGCAACCAGATGTTGCAAAGGAAACAGGATGAAAAACTTGAGGCCTGAAGTTTGTTTAAAAGTTGAGCAGCAAACAGAGTGTGATGGCATGTGCCTGTTTGTCCAGCTACTAAAAAGGCTAAAAGCAGGAGGATTGCTTGAGCCTAGGAATTTGAGGCAAGCCTGGGTAACATACCAAAATCTCAAAAAAAAGAAAGAAGAAATAGAATTGGCCCTCTGTATCTTCAGGCCTCACATTCATGGATTAAACCAATGGTGGATCAACAATATGAAAGAGTTCAACAGCAAACAGGAAAATATACATGGCAGGAATCAAACAGAAAAGCAAAAGAAAAAAAAGAACTATGCTAAATGCCATCCTTTCCTGATCATCCATACTCAAACTTCAAGATAATTAATCTCAAAAAAGGACAGATACATTATTGACTGAGTTGAGCAATGACAAGTCCTATAAAATAATTTTGATTATGATATGTTGCTCTTTTATAGCAAAAGTGACTGGAACATCATTACACATACCAAGAAAAAGAGACTAGTGGATAACTCAACACTTTTTCAAGTAATGTATTCCACTAGTTAATACTAACTACCTTAATTATATACACTACACATCTCATTCTGACTAAACTTGGCCAACTAAGGGAGGTAGTATAGGTCTGCGGTTAAAACTAGAGCTATGACATTAAACAAACCTGAGTTTCAACTGATGGCTCTACTACTTATGAATAATATGTCTCTGAGAAAAATCGCTTTTTAATCTCAGTTTTCCTCTTCTCTAAAAATGTAATAACATTTTTCTGAGAGGTCTGTTGTAGGACTTAAGTCAAGTAAAATGCAATACCATGCCTTCTATACTATAAGAGCTCAATAAATGGTAGCTACTGCAATTCATTGCCTACATTTAAATAAGGCAATTCCTTAAGTACACCACTTTTTCTCATTATTTAATCTTGACTTGAGATACGATTTATTATAAGCATAGCACACTACAGAAGTCAATAATGTACAAAAATATAAAACTGGAAAACAGGTTATCAGTTTGATACATCAAATTCAATTACTGTAATCTAATCAAAAACTGTGAAGTTTCCCAGCTATAGCACCATTCAATATTTATCTAAAAGAGTTAAAGTCAGCACATTACAGTGATACATGCATACCCATGTTTGTAGCAGCACATTCACAACAGTTAACTATGGAGCCAACCTAGGTGTCCATCAACAGATGAATGGATAAAGAAAATGTGGTGTATATATATACACACAATGAAGTTTTATTCAGCCATAAAGAAGAATAAAAGTATGTTGTGTGCAGGGAAATGGATGAACTTGAGAACATGATGTTAAACGAAATAAGCCAAACTCACAAAGTCAAGGGGTATGTTTTCTGTCATATGTGAAAGTTTGAGAGGGAAAAAAGCATGGGGTGGTGGGTAGAATCTCTTAAAGACAGAAGAGAGATCAATAGAAAAGAGGAAAGAGACCAGAAAAAGACAGAAGAGAGATCAATAGAAAAGAGGAAAGAGACCAGAGGGAGGGAGAGGAGAGAAAAGAGAGGATGAAGAAAGTTGACCAAAGTATGTTGTATGCATGCACAAATACATAACAATGAATTTCAACATTATACAAAATTCTAATGCACTAATAAAAATTTTTTTAAAAAAACAAGAAAAACAACTATGTCTCACAATCAAAAAAAAGAGAAATTTTACAAATTTTTAAAGTGATCCCTTATCATAATCACATAATATTCAAAGACATCTGAAGTGGACAGAAAAGGAAGAGAAAGGTTCTAGGGTTTTTTAAAAAACAGGAAGAAGAAAAAAAGTTGATAGACACTTTTAATGCTATCCAACATTTTTCCCTACTTATGGAGACTATAAAACTTTTTTCATGTAACATCAACTTATAGTCTATACAAAAAGTGGTCCACAGTAGTCTTTTGAAAAATGTACTTTTATAATATTTCAGAAGTGCTAACAATCTCCTTTAATTTTCAGAAACTCACAAGGTTTTTACATTTTTATGTTCACAAAACCATAAGACTCCCTTAAAGACTGACCAAAAACCTCTACATGACAATAAAAATACAGCCCAGTGCTGGGCAAATTTCTGTGATTATTATAGTATTATTAACTGAGCATATATGAATAGAGAGGGGACAGGGAAAAGGCATGATAAAATATGCATAATTTGCTAGTTTAAAGGGCATAAAGAGTTAAATGAAACTTAGATTATCCAAAAATTCTATTAAATAAGAAAGTCAACAGTATTTATTGTACACTAAAAAAGTCACAAATTTCTCAAAGAAGCAAAAATAAAAATATTTGTGAATTTAGTGAATTTGGCTTATTTGAAATTAGCTGTGACATTCTTCTTGAAAAGCTTCACAGGATAAAAGAGGAACATTCTCACTTAGTTTTGCTCAAGTCAACTGCAATTGCTGACTGAGTCACCTATTATGTGAGAGCCAGGGTCATTTTCTCTTATTCAACTTTTCACATATAATTACAACTTAAAGGTCTAATTGACAATAGCAAAGCCTAGATCACAATGGGCTAGTCAACAAGTAGAAAGATCACAACTGCCAACTACACCACACATGAAGGTCTGGGGAGACAAATTTTAGTATTCAACAGTATTATGGAAATATCGAAATCATGTTTTCTATAAGTTGCTTGATACAGAGTTATATGGCGGTCAGTTTTATTTCCTCATGGCATTATCTTAAATTTTAGTGCGATATGAAGAACCTATCAGGAAACAAATGTGCTTACAGAATACGATACCAGGCGCTCTAGTTCATACACTATTTGATACTACCTGCCTGACTGCTTTTGTTCTCATAAATCTAGTAATACTTTTTTCTCCGTCTGCTAGTGAGTAGTTTTAATAACTTTATTTATTTGCTAGTTTAAATTATTAATACCATCCTAATATTTGCAGAAATGGTAATAAAAAAGTTGAATAGGGAGCCTGTGGTTTAAATTTGGTTTCTAAGGTTCCTCAAATACAAACTAATACTCTTACCTGGAAGAAATCACTATGGCAGAGGGGCTTAATTTCAAAGATTCTGTTAATAAAATCAAACTACAATGGAACTTTGTAACAACTTTTCCCATTAGTGAAATTAAGTATAGGCTGGTCCTTTTTTGGATCTGATCCGAAGAGATTTAATTAGTGAAGTACCACAAGGACCTCATTAGGAGGGGCTGAGCTCTGAGCACTATAACATCCCACCAAGCCAGCTCCATCCTCAAGAATATCCCACGGCTCACACACAAGGGGAGGCGACGCCTTCAGGTCACTTCATCTAAGGAAAGCTCTTGTATGTAGTTAATAATTTTGTAATTGAATCACACTCATAAATCTAAGCATCTAATTATAAATGCATAGCCTCCTCCTATTTACAAATATTCAAAACTTCTACAATTTATACCCGTTTTTAACATCTCATCCTTTTTTAGAATACATAAAAGACCATTCCTATACCCTAATGTAATAACCTACTGAATGCTAGGTATGCAAGACACTTCAAAAATGCTATATGTGCTGCCTATATATATGCATTTCCATTATGAGATTTAATGGAAGTATCAGTGCTCTGAATTAGTATGATGGCAGAAAACTTGCAGTATGGTGACATAAAGCAGCAGGGTGAGAGCTCACGTTCCTAGAACAGGAGGCTCTGACCTGGTGTTAGAAAAGAAAAGTGTTTCTCACTAACAGCAGTGGCTGCCTGTGGGACTTCAGCACGACAATCACACAGCTGACTCATGGGAGCAATTATACAGAAGCAGTAATTTTTTTGTGTGGCATTAAAAAAAATTCTGTGCTTTCATCACTGATTAATATATGTTAAGTAGTCAGATGAATCCCACTGATCATTTTATTACCAAATCGATAACCAAAGCTGTCCCTCCCTTCAACCTGCGTGCAAAATCCTCACTATAGATTCCCATTCCCAGTAACCCCTCTTATGATCTTCCGTTAAATGCAACTACAAAAACATTTTTTAAAACTATTCAGGTACTAAGAGATGAATTGTCAAGGTCTAGTTTCTGATTATAAAATTCAGTTGTCCAATATTTCTCAATATCAGTGTTTTTGCTTTAAACAAACTGTTGGTCTTGCTTACAATTTTTTTTTAAATTACAGCAAAATTGGAAGAACAAACCAGTTGGAACTCACCCTCCCTCCTCCAAGCAGACTATTATAACCTCTACAAAAACTGCTTTTCCTGAAGAGAAAGAGCAACAATCCCCATTGTAAAGCAGATCTCTATGATGTGCTACCCAAGCACACGCAGCATTTGCGATACTTACTGAGTGTTTCTCCTGCTGGCCCATAACTCCATGGTTAGCTGGGGCTGCTAGTGGTTTCATAATGAAGAAACATATGCTGAACTGAATTTACACATCATGTACCAATCTCTCACGATGGCAAGTCACCCTCTACAGCATTAAATTAAAAGAAAAAGAAAGAAAAAAAAAAGAGGGAGGAGGGAAAACCAAGCTGCAGCTTAAAGTGTCACTACTGATAAGCTTAAAAAACGCTTCACACTTGTAGACCAGAAAAGGAATCCGAACAACGGTGCTCGGCTCCATTTTTATAACATTGAAACTCTAACCCTCTCAGGCTATGGCATGACCGAGAAAACCTCACACAGCTCTCAGTCTTCCAAGATTACAAGATCATTTCTGAGACTGAAGAACAAGAGGCAAAAGAAAAGAAGAGGGGGAAAAAAAAGCTAAAATGGCTGACTGCACACAGATTCCTCTCAAAAAGGCTTAATACAGAATTATATTAGCCAGGGTGGTATAAGAACCAGTCTCCAGCATTCAGCCAAGCATTGTTAACACTCTTGTTTCATTTGCACACATACGGACCCCTCCGACCAAGAAAAAAAGAAAAAAAGAAAGAAAGAAAGAGAAAAAAAATCAGGGCAGAGCGTGTGAATCAGGACCTCCTCCCTAGCTGCTAATGATGCTGACAGAGTGGTGACCAGTGATCTCTGTCCCACTCCACTAACCAAGTTTGCACAATTAATCTTAGCAGCATGACACTGATGGACATTTAATTTAATGATGTCTGTCCCTCACACTCAACACAAGCATGCCTGCTAGCAAGAGAGTCACTAACAGAAACACAGCACATGCACACACACAATCTCAAGAATCATGAGTCTGAATGCAATACACCAATATAATTACATTATTGTGCTTACTTTGGAGGACCATGGCTGCAGGCAGTTGGCATAGCAACGCACAAGGAAAGCCATTTCCTGGGTAGAGAGAAAGCTTCCTTTTCTAAATAAAAATTCCTCTTAGGAAACAAACAGCATTGCTGCTTCCTGCAGAAAGCAAGACACTGTAGTCTGTCTCTTAACCTGCAAGGCTCACACTCGATGCAGTTCTAGTGATGTAAGTGGATTTCTCTCTCTCTCCCTCCCTCTCCCTATATACACTGAAATATTCAGCTCAAACGGTACACACATTCCTTAAGGCTCGCCCCCTCCTCTACTTAACCATTTCACTCATTAAGGTAGCGATGGACAATTCAGATAAAGTAACAAGCTCTTGCCTGTATTATATCAGCAGCTGTAGGTTAAGCAAGTCTCAGAGGGATGGAATCCATTGATTGCTGACTCCAAATAATATCACTGAAGACAGGGTGGGAAATCGGAGCAAGGACTTACTTGAACAGCTTTGAACTAATATATGATTTTTCACCAAGGTGAGGATAAATGTGACCTCTACTCCATCCTCAAATACCATTGTAGTATAGTAAACAAGTATACACCAAAAATTTTTTAATGCACACTTAGCAAGCTTTGTGTAAATTTAGAGGTGATTTTTCACAAACATACACACACACACACACATACTGCCTTACCAATAATAATAATATAAATCCACCCAGGTTTTTTTTTTAAAGCAAACTAAACTTCTACAGGTAGAGAGCTGAAATTCAATAAGAATACATTATTCTACCATAAACTCTTAATTTTACCTACATATGTAGATTTATTTGAAAGACTACATTGTAGTTGATAAAGAATAAAGACACTTATTCTCTAAAACACTATTCAGTTCCTCTCATTCAGATCTATAAATGATATAAGTAATAAAAAATAGATATAGAAATTTAGCATCTTTGATAATGCACTCCACAACTGTCAGTGCTTGCTAACTTATATTTCTTGTCTATCTTAACACTGCACCTCTTCTACCATCTTTCTTTGTCCTCATCCTTAAAGGAAACCATTCCTTGTTTTAGGTCCTTTTTGCCACCCATTCCCATCTCTTCCTTAGACTTCCATCATACACTATCCCTCTTCTCCCACATATATTTAACCTCTTCTCCACAACCAGAGGTAATTTCCACTGGCTTTTAAAAGTTCTGGTCTTTTATTTCAAAAAGCAAAGAAAGCTGGGTGTGGTGGCACACACCTGTAATCTCAGTGGCTCAGGAGGCTGAGGCAGGAGGATCGAAAGTTCAAAACCAGCCTTCGCAAAAGTGAGGCACTAAGCAACTGTGAGATCCTGTCTCTAAATAAAATACAAAATATGGCTGGGGATGTGGCTCAGCAGTCAAGTGCCTCTGAGTTCAATCCCTAGTACCAGCCCCTCCCCCAAAGCAAACAAAAACAGAAGCCTTTCCTATATCCCACATTTCCCTACAGCTGCAGTCTCACCTCTTCCCCACACTTCCCAATCAAGAATTACCTGTTTTGATTTTCACTGTTTCCTGTTATCCCATGGGTTCTGCAAATGAAGAACCATTGTGATCCTGTTGTACAACTGATACATCCATGAGTTATCCTTAACATCTGCTTCCACCCATCACAAAACTTGTAAATTCAATTCTAATTTTTCTCCAATTTAGATTTCTCTTCATCTCTGCTGTTATCATATCACTCCATTATTTTCTGCTTTAAGAACATCAAAGTCTCCTTCATCAAGTAGTCCAGAGTCAATTCTAATCCTTCCATCCAACCTGTTTACCACACTACCTCCTGGAATTCTCTAAAAATGGAAGTGTGATCATTTCGCCTTTATTCACAGTACCACTTTTAAAATTAAAACACCTCAGTGGCTTCCCATTGTACCCAGTTTAAAGGCCAAATCCCCAACATTTTGCAAGCCTTGCACACTTTCCAGACTTAAGCCATGTCCAAGCTCACTCTGCATGTCAGGTCCTAGGACTCTTGCTTCCTTGATAGGCAAAATGGCCTTGATACCCGTTACTTCCTCTGTCTAAAATTCTCCTTATTCCCTCCCTTCCTGACTATCCCCCAAAACATATTGGTGAAATGCCCTCAGGGTTATCACAACAGTATTTATCTCTCACTTATCACAGTTGTGATTTTATAGTTAGTAATGAGACTATTCAAGCAGTTCATCTGCTCCTTCCTGTATACCCTACTGTTCATGACAGCTAGACATTAGGACTTTTGCACAACTATTCTCTCAGCACTGAGTGTGGTACACATTGCAGGCACTCAAATTTTTGTTGAATGAATGAAATTTCCACTGACTGGGAATGGATACTGTCAAGACCATATCTGATGTTCTAGACAAGTTCCTGTCAAACTCCCAAGTATTTCTTCTATAGTTAGATACAAAAAATAATTCTAAAGCAAATGGTACCCAAAGGTAAAAGCAACCCAGGTGTCCATCAATAGTTGAATAGTTGAATATGGAAATACAATGTAGCATATATGTTAAATGGGGCAGTATTCAGCCTTAAAAAAGATGAAAATTCTGTTACATGCTACAATGTGGATAAACGGTAGCCATCAGCCTAAGCAAAATAAGCCAGTCACAAAAGAACAAACACTATAATCTATAACCTATTCTAGGTTCCTAGGCTGGTCAAATTCAAAAACATAGGAGGTAGAATGGTGGTACTGGGGACTGAGGAAGGAGAAATGGCAGTGCTATTGTCTGGTAGGTATGAAGTTTCAATTTTGGAAGATGACAAAGTTGGAGATGGATGATGGTAATAGTTGCATAACAATGGAAACGTAACTATATCCTAAAAATGGCTAATATGGTAAATGTTAACATTACATATATTTTACCCCAACAAGAAAAGTACTACACAGAAAAGTACTACACAAGGACTACAGAGTCAAACTCCACATTTTCCATCTAGTCCATCTCCCAACATGTCCATGTGAAAAAAATTCTCCAAGCTTAAATCAAAGTGACCCCATGCTCTGATGGAGTCTGACTTTGTATGTGAAAATTTCCCAGTGCTTGCCACTCTCCAGAAAAATGTGTCACTTCTTTCAAGAAGGAAACGAACCTAATGGAGGAACTTAATAGATAAAGTAAGAAAATCACACATCCTCAGGCACAGATGCTTTACTGTGCTGTGACCTGGCGTGATTTCTCTCTGCAAACTGGCTTCATGCCTACAACCTACATATCTTAAAACTCAGAATTGTAATACTGAATTTTTAAATCCACATTATCTTATTATTTCTTACATAGAAACACAATTATACCAGGTTATAACATGCCAAATACTGTTTAAGAAATAAAATACAAACTCAAGGTTTAGAAAACTCCCATATTGCCGGGTGCAGTGGCATGTGCCTGTAATCCTAGCACTTTGGGAGGCTGAGACAGAAGAATCGCAAGTTCAGAGCCAGCCTCAGCAATGGCAAGGTGCTAAGCAACTCAGTGAGACCCTGTTTCTAAATAAAATACAAAACAGGGCTGGGGATATGGCTCAGTGGTCGAGTACCCCTGATTTCCATCCCTGGTACCAAAGAAAGAAAGAGAAAACTCCCATATTATAGATTTTATATAAGCAAGAATAAATCATACTAACATGTAAGTAGCTCTAATTTGCATAATATTTACTCCAATTCCATAACCATCTAGATTTAGCAAGTAGCATTAAATAGACCCAGTAGAAAGAAGAAGAAAAAGAAAGAGACAAGTAACAACTTTCAGCCCTGCATCAAGAACATCCAAAAACTTCTAAACTTCAGTAATAATACTTCAAAAAATGAAGATTACATAGTTCAGGAAACTACTTAATATAAAGGCTTTCCATGCCAAATTTAATACTATTATATTCCCTCATATTTTTTCTACCTAAATTATTCATTTTCTAATTGCTATGAAATTGAGAAAAATTGTCTGTTCTTCTCAGTAATTATTAATCATATTTAGAAGTTATATAGTTCTTATCCATAGATCTTATTGTGCTTTATAAACATTTAATTAAGCTTCATCAAAACCCAAGGGAGGGCTGAAGCTGTAGCTCAGTGGCAGAGTGCTTGCTTAGCATGTGTAGGTACTGGGTTTGACCCTCAAGATAGCATAAACATAAAATAAATAAAAATAAAATAATTTTTAAAAACCCAAGGGAAGGAAGAAAATAATGCACTCTCTTTTGGTAGAAAACAGTAAGACTATAGAGTTAGCACTTTAGAAGAACACAAAATATAACTCTTGCTTTCTAATACCACTTACTTACTAGTCATATATTGGTTTCTTTCCTCTTATCCCTAGCTCAAGAGAAAAATTATAGAAGTTGGGGGAAACTGGTGGGTGAGCATGGAATAAGAAATTTTACAAATTTCAATCCAAAAGTTTTACTGTTCCCCAAAGAAATGACATTTAAAACACTATTTTTCTATATGAATTCACCAAATCAATTAAGCACTAAGCCAATGCAAAATAAAGTATGGTCAGATATTTTACCTTTTTTTCTAAAGCCAATGCACCCCACTAATACTGTAATTTCTTTCAAAAAATAAAAGCTGACTATCTGACAACATTTTCTCCATCCTCCACTTTCCTGGCATGCCTTAACTCCACTCTACATTTTTACATGGGTATATCTCAGAGAGAAAGTAGTCATAGAGGCAATTTATGAAATGGTTCATTATTAAAACAATTTAATTATGAAATGTGAAGGAAACCAACACATCTCCTAACACAGTAAAATTGGAATAGATCTGAATTGAATCTAAAAGTGGACTTTTGAAATATTGGGAAACTGTAAGTTAACATTCAACTTCAGAAAGATCTAATGGAGCACCACAAAGCACTAACAAAAAATATATATATAATGGAGCATCTAAATAAAGATCACACAGATATGCTCAAGATATGTTGTCAAAGAAATCTTTAAGCTCTTTCTTCTTTAATTTATATACATACATATGTACACATACACATATATACATATGTATATTCCTGACAGCAAACTGGTTAGTTGCATCTGATTCATAATTGGAAAACTAATGTAGCAATCTACCTATAATAAATATGTTCCATAAACATACCAAGCATGTGAGAAGAGAAAGATCAAAAGACAAAATTTGGAGACATGAAGACAAATAAATAAAATAAAGAAACCTGTAAGTCAGTGAGCTATTCCAACATTGGGCTTTTATAAATGCACTTGTTTGTAAAATGAGACTTTTAAAACAGCAGATTAAACAAAGCTTACTTCATTTCCTTGAATCTATTTTAAGAAAAGGTCAGACTTCATTTTGTAGTGCACAAGTTTCAGAGGTGGAATCCTTGAAAACTGGCTGCAAATCATTTCATTGCCTTTTCCAGGGACAAGGACATAAAACAGTGCTCCCTACTATATTTCACAGAGCAACAATGCAAATGCACAGAATTATTATCTTTATTACTAATTTGCCATGTAATATATTCCCTTGTAATACATTTGCACAGCATAATGAACCATTAAATATTTAACAAAACAGGAAATGTTGTACTACAAAATGAAATAAGTCAGCTGAGGTCAGGGATCATACAGTTTTATTTATCTCATATTGTCAATGATGTATTAAGCTTTATCCTTTGTGCTTGACATACAGCAACTGTTCAAAGAACAAATACATAAGTGATTCCATTTAAACTTCAAAACTAACCAATGAAACACTATTGGTCTTTAACAAGAGGAAACAGGAGGGTTAAGTAATCATAAAAAAAAAATGTCTAATTTGTTTATTGATAAAATTAGAGGCTTTAAATAACTTGACAGATGAAAATAGGCCAAAACTAGTAAATTTAAATTTAACAGGGAAAAATATAAATATCTACATGTGCACTATCCAAATGCCCCTTGTATAAGTACAGGATGGGGGATGTGGCTTAAGAAAGATTCATAGAGGAATGGGAGGTGGCAGTTATCTGTAAAATTGACCTACCAAGAGCTCTATCTATACAAGCTAATGCACAAGTTCTGACCTTACTCTAATCTCAGGTTATCTTATCAGACATATGATATCCCAGCAATGAAGACCCAAAGTCAGTACAATCTACATTGTAGGGTTTTGCAAGACTTTATTTAAATTATGGCAACCAGCTCAACGTCATAATTTAAAAGAAATGGTGAGTATATACTGTACTTTAATGGGAGAAAACCTGGATGATAAGATATTTAGAAAGCTATAAGAAGCTGGGAATGAGTTGGGCACAGTGGTGCATGCTTATAATTCCAGTGACTCAGGAGGCTGAGGCAGGAGGATTGAGAGTTCAAAGCCAGCCTTAGCAACTTAGTGAGGCCCTAAGCAACTTAGCGAGATGCTGTCTCTAAATACAATTTAAAAAGGGTTGGGGATGTGGCTCAGTGGTTAAGCGCCCCTGGGTTCAATCCCTGGTACAAAGAAATAAAAAAAAGGAAAAAGCTGGGAATGTTTAACACACAGAACAGGTGTGGAGGGATAGATTTATTTTAAATTACTTTAATTATTTTAAAGATCATATTCATATTGATCAAATAAAAGAGATCTAGAATCATGAATTAAAATTACAGAGAAGCAGACTTCAACTAAATATAAGAAAGAAGCGTTTTGTTTTTCGAGACAAGGTCTTGCTGTGTTGCCTAGGCTGGCCTTGAACTCCAGACTAAGAGTACGAACAAGTACTGACAAGTCCCAAGTAACTGGGACTCATAGGTATGCACCACTATGCCAGGATTACGGAAGACTTTCTTAATGAGCAGCCCTTTCCTATAAATGTAGTAACTGTTATAATTTACTAAGCTCTTAACTTTGTACCCAGCACTAAGGTGCAAGTGTGACATATTATATAAAGGAATCTCTCAAATATCAGTACTCACAGTAATTAAAATTCTTAAAGCAGAGACTGAATATTTGTGACTTTGCCCACAAATAAACAAACTGTATTAAGTGGTTCACCTGGGAGATTCTTAAAAAATCCTTTTCACGTTCTTAATATGGTCTTATCTAAGATATCCACTACCAAATATCTGCTGGTACCAAAATGAAGATGGAAAGGGGATGTTGTATACAATATTAGAAAAAGACAGACCACATAAACAGGAACACATCTGTCCTGGGATAAGAATTCCTGATAGACACTACACTTGATTTGAAGACTTTTGTCTGTATTTTGGCAGGGGAAGAGGTAATATTACAATACTCTCACTTTTTTGGGGGGGGGGTGGATATTGGAGATTGAATCCAGGGACATTTTACCACTGAGCCACATCCTCAGCCCTTTTTAATTTTTTGTTTTGAGACAAGATCTCAGTAAGTTGCTTAGGGCCTCACTAAGTTGCTGGGTTTTGCCTTGAATTTGTGATTCTCCTGCATCATCTCCCAAGCTGCTGGGATTATAGGCATGCACCACCACACCTGGCAAAGTACCCTTACTTTAAAAAAAAAAAAAATGATAGTGATAACTGGACAATAGAAGTTTTCCTTTTAACATCCTTACCAGAAAAAAAATAAAAGTTATCAAACTTAGAGAAAGGTGACTTTCTTAATATAAATAATAATTTGAATTATTTAAAAGTGTGTATAACTTAATTTGATAAAAATTTAAATCCCTTAAAATTACTTATGTTTTTCAATATTATCCTACATATCACTGAAACATTTCCGATATTTTCTATTACAGAAGCAAACAATTTCTGAGAGGTATTTTTTCATCTCTAAAAACTATAGCTAATTTTAGACAACTGTAAGTTTTCAGTTCATTAAAGGTTCAAGCCTATAAAAGCTCTATGCACAAGATTTTTGTTTTCTATTATAATATTAGTAGGCCTAAATTTGAACATACACTAATTTCACAATCACCCCTTTGTTAGGAAACAGTATTACTTGCCAGTGAAAACCCATTGGAAAGAAACTAGAAGGATTAAAAAAGAAAGAAAAGAAAAAAGCTGTACTTTACTGATGGTCCTAAAAGGGAAAACACTTGTTTCCATCAAAAGGATGAATCAACCAAAGCCTATCACTGCTACAAATATAATTCAGTAATTATTTCTTTACATTGGACATTCTATGCTTCAGCCTATTTTTTTAAAAGGTACTTAAAACAGTAGGCATCTAAATTGGTTGAATTATTTACTCTTCATTTCTCTTAGATTAATTTCAAGTTTAAATAAGATAAGAAACAATATGTTAGATTCATTTTTTAAATAAATAACTTCATGAATTGGTACTGAAAAGATTTATGTCTATATTTGACTCTAGCATTTACTATTTGAGTGACTAAAACACAGAACACACTACTTAACCTCTATGGCCTCTGTGTGATTATCTCTTAACAAGGGAAGACATCATCCTCTAGTGTTCAGAACATCTAGCAGACTGGTACGGTCTGGTCAATAGGGTCTATTTTATTTCTTCCAAAATATTCTGAGAAGTATGATATGCTCAAGGTTTGGTCAAATCATTTAATTAATGTTGTATAGAAAGCTGGGACTAATGTCCTTGTGGCCTACATCGTCATACAAAATCTAATTCTGTAAGTCTGATCCAAAGGCATGAACATAAATCCATGATACTGCTGAGATGGTACGCAACATAGTACCTGCTTTCAAAGACTCTGCTGTTTCAGAAATTTAATTTTTATTTATTTATTTTTGATGTTGGGAATTGAACCAAGGGCCTCATGTATGCTGAGCACAAGCTCACCAGCAAGCTATATTCTGCTGGGAAATTAATTATTAACAAACACATTTTAATGTGTCAACAACCTAATATTTGGAAATAAGTATCTATATATAAGTGTTTAAAATGCCTCAACAGTCTTCATTCTTAAAGACAATGACAATAATTTTTAAATGGAAGCATTAATCAATGGACTTCACTACCCAGAATAGGACTGCCTTCCCTTCTGTTGTAATCAAATATATTCCAGGCAGGAAATGCTTCCAAGTAAATTAGCTTGGAAAATAATTAAAAATAGAAGACTGTTTCTACATGGAAAATATTTTAAATGCCACATAAATTTTTCAAATGTTTTCTTGAAAAAGAATTCAGACTACCAATATGGCCATGTGAGTTTAAGATGACAACATTCAATTTTCTTTCTTTTAAATAAATTAATAAACACACAAAGCCCAAATCATACATTTATTTTCTTCCTCTCCTTCAATGCTATTCATATTATTATGACTATTCATACAGATTGATTTGTACTTTGAAACTATTAGCTACTATCAATCAGCATAGTACATGCTGATACATTAAACATAAGGATAATTCTAGAATATTTAATGCACATATTAGACAATTATAACAGTTAAAATTGCTACCAACTAGCCAGACAAATCACTTTCATGGGAGAATACATCTCCTGGGTGCGCAATAAAGTTGTACTTCACAGTATTAACACAACATAAATCTATGATGACAATTAAAAAGAGTAAGACCCCCATTTATTCATTTTACAAATGACCCAAGACTTTAAGCAAGATAGGACAAGAAATAAGAAATTGCAGATCAACTTCAGAAATCATCTTACTGAGTGTAACATACTTCAACAAAATATACTGGGTCATTCTATAAGATGTTTACTAAAAGACTTACAAACAAAACCCATTTTCTTGATGGGTTGTGTTTAAAAGGAAATAAATGTTTTCTCCAGGGCATGAAGTAAAATAAAATCTGTTGGATCAAAATTTTAAAATATATGCCATTCAATTCAGCAGACTTAAAAAGATTTAAAAACAAATACTAACAAGATATGACTACTAAACTCAATCTCATATAAAACGTGGTATTTACAAAGAAGCAAAAATACAGTTTGGAAGAAAATGGGGCAGTTATTTAAAGGAGAAATTTCTCTGAGTGAGAAATGAGGCATGAACTTGTGGTGACAGTTTACCACTGAGAACATTCATGTGGATATTTCTGCTCTTATCAAGGGAGGCCCACCATGACAAATGTAGGTGTGCAGACATGCAGACATTTCCAGTCTCCTTCCAAAAGCAGTTCTATGCACTCAGGTGTTTATTCTGCCTTAGTAGCTGATTACTGAATCACACTGAACAGCAGGGCACAGTCCTAAGTAGCCAGCTACACCTTGTGATGACAAAGGAAATTAGCCACTGATGTCTTAACACAGGCAGAAAGAGTGGCTAGAAACAGACTGAAAAGGAAAAAAGGAGTCCAGTGAAAAAGAGAAAATGAGATATTCAAAGTACTGGACAACAAAGAGAGAATTCTAGAAATAAAGTAAGAGGAGTTTAGAGAAGAAAAACTTTTAAATACATTTCTGGGTAGTTTATTTATTATTGATTGACTTAATTTTTGTTTTCTAACCAAACTAATCTTCAACAAACTAGATGATCCTGAACATCAACATTAAAGAATGTTTTTAAAACTACTTTGATGATAATCTTTTTTGTGGGGGAGGGGATTAAAACTAGTCTTACTTGGGGCTGGGGTTGTGGCTCAGTGGTAGAGCACTTGCCTCACACACATGAGGCACTGGGTTCAATCCTCAGCACCACATACAAAATACATAAAAAAATAAAATAAAGGTTTAAAAAAAAGTTTTTAAAAAACTAGTCTTACTTTATTGGCATAAAACAAAAAAAATTTTTAAAGATTATCCAATTGGTACCTTATAGGTATGATGAAATAATATGTATTACACAATATTTGCATAAAAATGTGAACAATGTTACAGGTCCACGCAAGAGCTCATAATTTACCTTAAAAGTGAAGGTTTCTTAAAGAATTTTTCAGACGAGAAAGTAATTCAAAAATAAAATTCCTAAAGAAAAAATGACCTATATAAAAAATGATAAATACTAAATTAAAACATGTATATAGCAACTATGCGATGGATAATTAATGCCCATTTAATATAATTAATATATTTTAAACACAACTATTTCATGTAAAAGCATTTTGAAATTCTGATCCCATCCAAATTTAGCTTGGAATCTTCTCATTTTCTTCTGGGATCTATAAGTTAAACAGGAAGAAGAAAAAGGAAATATAGAAGGAAAAAAAGATCACACAAAAACAAAAGGTCAGAGCCAAATTCATAGGCATGCAACCAGTGTCCCTGCATTCAAAAGAGCCCTGTGCTTGGCTTAATCCTTTATTAACGCCATCTTGCAGTTTGTAATTATTTTTGAACAAGGGACCCCATGTTTTCATTTCCACTGGGCCTCACAAATGATGTAGCCAGATCTACATAAGGTAATATAAAAAGTTTTATATTTATATATATATACATACATATATATATATATATATATATAGAGAGAGAGAGAGAGAGAGAGAAAGAGAATGTTATTTTGAAGAGTAGCACTAAATTCAGTGCAGCTTTTGGATTTGCCAAGCCTCCTCAACAGCATGACTATTTCTTAAAATATCACTACCCCCCTCCATGTGTGTATGTATTATGTATGTGTACGTATGTATGTACATGGGTGTGGGTGTGGTGGGTGTGTATATGTGTGTGTGTGTGTGTGTATATATGTATATATATGTGTGTGTGTGTGTATATATATATATATATATATATATATATATATATATATACACACATACAGTTTCTCTAAACAACCCTAATATACCATGCAAATAAAATTTGCAAAACCACAGCTATCAGAAAGTGGTTCTTGGGCTGGGGTTGTGGCTCCATAGTAGAGCGCTTGCCTAGCATTTGTGAGGCACTGGGTTCAATTCTCAGCATCACATATAAAGTCCATTGATAACTAAAAAAATATTTAAAAACAAAAGAAAAAGGACAGAAAGTGGTTCTCAAAGTATGGCCTAAGGACCCCTGAGACTCTTTCAGGGAATTCATGAGGTTAAGCTATTTTCATCACAATACTAAGATACTTGCCATTTTTACTATGTTAACATTTACAATGATGCGTAAAAGCAAAACTGGGTAAACTAGGCTGACTTCATAGCACATACCAAGACAGCAGCAGCACAAGTTGTGTATGCCTACTACTAACAGGATTATGCAGAATTGGGTATCTGGTAGATATTCCCTTTACTTTCTTTTGTCTTTTCTTCTTTTTGTGCTGGAGATTGAACCCAGAACATGCCCTACCACTGAGCTACATCTCAAACCTGATATTTTCTTGAAAAGGAACAAAATCAGTTTTCCACATAAAGGAAAACAGCTCATGGTACTTTACTGATGATAAAATATAAGCTTTCAAGTAAAAGTTCAAATTCTGGAAAATTTGTATCTAACACCATGAGCTTATCATTTTCCTAATAATCAAGGCCCTTTTTTAAATAAGACCTGTGGTGATATTAACAAATGTGATCTTTTATACCACATAATGTACCAAAATTTGAAGTCTGCTTAACTCAGTAACCAACATATGATATTATAAAATCCTGCATGAGTACAAACACCCATTCAATGTGTAAGAACAATGAATTTTAATAAAAGAATGTAAGAGATGTTCACTGACACAGTTTTATAATCCTCACTGCAACTGATCTTTGAAAAAACACCACTTGTCAAATTTTGGAGTAGAATATCAAAGAATGTCCATAATTATTGTTTTAAAAAAAAAAACTGTTGAAATACTTTTCCCTTTTCGAACTACCCCATGTGAGGCCAGATTTTCTTCTTATGCCTCACATACTTCAACCAGCAGAGCATACCATAATAGACAGAATAAAGAGGTAGGTGTGGGAATCCAGCTGTCTTCCAATAGGCCAAGTTTTTTAAAATATTTACAAGAAGCAAAAAACACTACTACTCTTCTTATAATTTTTTGTTGTTGTTTTATGAAATAGCAATTTTTTCCTTAAAAGAACTTAATGTTTATGTGAACTGGCCTTATTACTCTTTTTAAATTAATGAGTACATACATACTTAAAATTTTCTTGGTTTAAATTTCTAATGTGGTAAATAATGATTAGATAACTTACATATAAACAAACGTTTATTGTAGCCCTCAAAAAGTTTTAGGAGTGTAAAGTAGTCCTGAGATTGAAAAGTTTGAGAACTTTTCAGCTGCAACTAGAAAACAATCAGCCTCGTAGTTCCTTGAATGAACCCACTATGATCAACTTAAATGCCCATTTCAGAGCAATCTTCTGATTGACAACTTAATCCACTTGCAGAAAGATTAGCTGCTCTTCTGGCCTAACTAATGTCAGGATGTGCCAAATGTTAGGCAAAATTTCACACCAATGAGAAATACCTGAAGCTACCAAGTGCTCATCAGAATTGCCCATTGTCAAAGGCACCAATATCATCAAAAACATCAAGAATCCAAGTAATCTCAACATCCCAGTTGGCTGAGGACATGCTTATTTCATAAATTAACAAATGCCAAAGTAATCTTTTTTCCAAAAAATTTCCCTCGATTTTCCAAAATTCCTGATGATTCACACAGCTTTCTTAAGGTTCAGTGTAAATTTTTTCCACAAAGAAAGGACAGAAGGAAAAAGTGTAGTGATAATTAGTAAAAAGGAAAAGTTACATTTTGAGATTTTTAACTATATTTTTCACTCCCAAACACCTTCTAGAATATACCAAAACCACTCCTGTCCTCATAGACATCTGAGCAAAGAGCAAAACAATCTGAACATTTTCTTTTTCATCCTCAAACCTTTCCCATCTGAATTACTCTATTACTTATCTGTCTACCACTTACCAAGTCAGCAATTTATATTACAGATTTGGCCCACTCTCATGCCTCATTATTTCTCCTCTAGCCCCGTTATTCCAAATTCTTCATTACACCCAACTACCACCAGTCTTCCACTTGAAAGAGAGAAAGGAAGATTTAAAGGGGTGGGGGTGGGGAAACAGCACTAATACAAACTATTATTCAGTAAGTGTTCCCCCTCAATAGATTTTAATTTATATTTCAAAAATATCTTTACAGTTATTCTTAGCCCATGTGTAATTTTAATAATTACAAAGAATGCTAGATAAAAAGATACTTCTGTTTATAAATGATTTGAAATCTAACATCTATACATTCCATCACATGATAGAATTTCATCCAGAGGTCAACACTATCTTCTAGCTATTACTAATGTTTTAATACTGGAAGTCAAAACCAAAAGAGAACATTTCTAATCACCTAACATTCCAAAAAGTGAAAATAGATAATTTACTGTAAAAAAGATCAATTTGGCATTGTTATAAAACAGGTCTGAATATCAAAGTAGATTTTTCCAAAGAAAAGACATTTTTTTTTAAATCAGCATGTAGCTCTAGAAAATCTCATGACAGGAAAAAAAGAAAAGAAAAGCAAGCAAAAGAAATCACATGGTAAGAAATGAAACCGTAGAAGATGAAAAGGATCTTTGCTTTAGCAACTAAAAGCTAAATTTTAGCCAAGTATATTTAAAACATGCATAAGCACAGAGCTAGCCATGTTCACAATGAGAGGCAGCACAAAGTGGCAGTGATCTTTTTGACAAATAAATTGCTTGAAATATTGCATGACTTGCTACACAACACCCTTATTACTTTCCATTTCCAAGTGCAACCAAAAGATAGGTCCAATTATGACATCAATACAAGCTTTCTTTCAAAAGGGAATGAAAGAACAGTAAATCCCAGTGGACACCGGAGTTCTGTAGCAGAGATGATGTAATCTATAAAAATAGACATCCTCCAACAGAAGCTGAAACTTGGGTAAACAGCACACTGTATGCTATTCTCAACTGCCTTGCATGAATTTGCAATGCATGCTGTTAATAGCGTGAGAAAAATCATTTTATGTTTTAAATCATTTCCTGATTTACATTTAAATGTCTAGCCACGCTCCATCGTGTGATTTCCCAATCCATATAAATTAAATCAACATAAATACCTGATTATAACTGCAAGACAGAGAGATAGTCCTCCCAAAGCAAGGAGGTTGAGACCACTGCAGCAGCTGTAATATGCTGCATTTTGCAAGAAATTGCAGCACATATGGCACAGTACTGTTACGTCCACCTATTGTTCAGAGACCTTTCCATAGGGAGTTTTCTGCAGGATTTTAAAATGCAACATGATCCAGGTGAAGAGAAGCCTGTAAACCTGCTGATAATGAGCATGAAAAGCAAAGGTACTTCTGCGTCTTTAAGGTGCTCTACTAAAAATATAAAACATCAGGCATATGTACAATAAATAGTATCTAGCAAAACTTGTGGGGTTTTTATAAAATATATCACTTTAACACTCTCTCCATACCCCATTTTATCCCATTCTTTATTGCCTAATTAAGTTTTTATGTTTCTATTGAGCTTTCCCAGATAAAGAATAATCAAGCTGGGCGTGGTGGCACACACCTGTATTCACAGAGGCTCGGGAGGCTGAGGCAGGAGGATAGTGAGTTCAAAGCCAGCCTCAGCAAAAGCGAGGCACTGAGCATTCAGTGAGACCTTGTCTCTAAATAAAATACAAAATGGGTCTGGGAATGGGCTCAGTGGTCGAGTGCCCCTGAGTTCAACCCCCAGTACCAAAAAAACAAAAAACAAAAAACAAAAAAAGATAAGCCAGTCAACACACCTGTAAATCCAGCAGCGTGGGAGGCTAAGGCAGGAAGACTGCAAGTTCAAAGCCAGCCTCAGCAACTTAGTGAGGCCCTATCTCAAAATAAAAAATAAATAGGGTTGGGGATGTGGCTCAGTTGTTAAGCTTCCCTGTATCCAATTCCTGGTACCAAAAAAAAAAAAAGTCATTGAGGAAGCCATTACTGATTTCTCAAGCTGTCCCGTATATGTACATCCCTATATTTAAATGTTCTTCCCTATAATTTTATTCATCTGGAGTCCATGTTCTATAAGGTCAATGAGGGCAGAAGTCTGTCAGTCTTATAAACCTTTATATCACTGGAGTCTGGCACAGACCTGAAAAATGATGGGTACCCTATATATATTTGTTAAATGAGTAAAAATATATAAATTTAAATATTAAGTTTTCCCTAGATGATATAAGAAATGATAAATTTTCTGAAAATCCATCCCATTATAATTCACAGAGAGACACTAATGACACCATTAAAGACAAATACTTTAGGTTCAATTAAGGAAGGAAATGCTTGATGAATTTAAATTTTGGAAGAATGAAAATATTAAAATCACTAAGGCATTTCTCTATATTTGAATAATTTCTTACATGCATAAAAACATACTGTTAAATATCACATTAATAAATTATAGTCAGGTGAGAAATGAATTGAAAGTAATAAATGAAATATTCTAGGAAATATACTAGATACACAAATCATTGATATATTACTCAAAATACATCTTTTTACTGTTAAGTAGCAAATTCTTAATTAAACTAAGGAGACTTCAAAAAGTTCAATAACAAGGCTGGGGTTGTAGCTCAGTGATAGAATGCTTCCCTAGCATATGAGGGAAGGCTGAGTTCAACCCCTAGCACCACAAAAAATAAAAATTAAAAAATATAGCCCAACTAGGGGTGGGGCTGTCGCCCAGTGGCAGAGTGCTCACCTGACACATGTGAGGCACTGGGTTTGATCCTTAGCACCACATAAAAATAAAAACAAAATAAAAATAAAGGCAGGCTGTCCATCTACAATTACAGAAGTATTTTTTTAAAATACAGCCAACTAAATAACAAGTGACAAAGCAAAGCCATGACATAAGTGCAAATATTGCCTGTTTTTAATTTAAGAACAAAAGCTCAAGTCAAACAGTCTAATGTCAAATAAGTATGTATAAGCACAGAAACTAAATGCTCTAGTTTTTTCATTTATTTTATAACTAAACAATTTTTGAAAGTAACCACACCTACCAAAAAATCTGTAATTGAAGAAACCAACTTAAATCAAATGTATCTAGAAAAACAAAAATCATAAAGAAATGATATATGTTTAAAAATACAATGTTTACCTTGATTTAAATATTATGCAATAAATATATGTACTGAAATATCACATGGTACCCTATAAATACATATAATTTTTTGTTTTTATGTACCAGTTTAAAAAATAAGTATAAGTTTTAAAATATAAAAAAGCTAAAAGAAAAAAACTACTTCAGAGATATATAAGATATATCCTAGGAATGGTTAATTTTTATGCAGCCATTACAAGAAATAGGACTTATATTACTATGAAGAATAACCTTATAAAACTGAGACTGATTTTCAAAAGCCTCATAAGTAAATTGTTCTTATTACATTGATACCACATTTTATACTGTATCGCTACTGACTATAATAAAAATATTATCATAATACATTATATTGTATTTAATTTACCTTATATTAATTTTATATAATATTTACTGTTACTTTTATATACCCAACCAAGAACTTTTACCCTAACCTACTGAAAAATTCAATACATATTTATTAAACAGTTCTCTGAAGTATTTTTGCTATTTTAGAAAAGGAGCCTAATAAGCAATGTGGGAGATATCTTTTTACATGACTAATGGGTTTTCATTACTTCAAAACTGTACACTGATAAGAGATTTTATGAGTATGTTCTCTCTTAGACTATCTTTGAATCATCCTAATTCAGATTTGTATAAAGTACAGCATATTTTATGGGGCAAGTAGGAAGGCTGTAAAGAGTTGATCAGTATGGAGAGCATTTAGCCTTCCAACCAGACCAAGAAGTCTGGAAATTTTTGAGATGTCAATTGGAACACACAATCTGCACAGTCTGGACACATTTTCTTCAATTTTCAGTCTAGTATCACTCTATACAATTTTTGCTCTTTCCAATCTAGGAAGAGGAAAGAGTTGTTTTTTCATTAATATAAAAGGTAGAAAAAAGCCGGGCACAATGGTGCATGCCTATTATCGCAGCAACTTGGGAGGCTGAGGCAGGAGGATCAAGAGTTCAAAGCCAGCCTCAGCAAAAGCAAGGCACTAAGCAACTTGGTCTCAAAATAAAATACAAAAAGTAGGTCTGGGAATGTGGTTCAGTGGTTGAGTGCCTGAGTTCAATCCCTAGTAACCTCCACCCCCGCCCCCAAAAAAGGAAGAATAAAAAACAACAGAAGTGGTATGTACCAGCTTCCCACATCACTCCAGTGAGGTAAACGTTAAAAGGATCTTTCCTCCCCTTTGGTTCTAATACCTCTCCTCCCCATATTTATTAGGGAACTCAAATTTCCTGACACACACAAATTTCTAGAGTAAATCACCACGAATGCAGAGAAGGCCTAAAATTATGAGTAAAATAAACAAAACTTTTTCTCCTACCCTATTCTGAACGTTAACAGAAGATAAGCCATTGCTTGTCCAAGTCCCAAGTCAGCCCCTTTAGAGACTGACCCCAAATCTTTGGCCCCTGCCAGAAACTTCATCTATTTACCTGTCTCTGTAATCTACTCACTCTAAGACTGAAAATTCATGCTACATCCTATTTTTTTGGCCATTTTAAATATAGTCCTCCACTCATCAAAATGTAAGAAATGCTAATGAAAGTCATCTCTAATCTTCCCATCTCATTGCATTTAAAATGCTTATTCTCTCTGCAAACCTCACATACTTGCCTTGAAAAAGTCCTGAAAATATTCTGAGAATGATATGAGTATTCATGTTTCTGAAGAAAATCATTATGATCTTCCTTCAACTATTGCTACACATCTATTTTTAAAAACAGTACATAAAGTATATATCATAGTGCATATTTTAAATTCAAATTTTAAATCAGAATTAGACTGTAATTTTTCATGCCAAAATAGAGGATCAATTATAGAATGAATTATCTTTTAAAATATTAATTTATATATTTTATGGCTTACTCTTTCCAAATGAAAGTTTAAAACACCGATTCATTAAAAATTATATATAATTTAGGAATTATATAATTATCAGATTTAAAAACCATCAAAAAATTTTAGATTTACCACATCATTTAAAAATTAGTAGTGCTTCCAAAAAACAATTTAGCAATCATGCCAACAGTAGAATGTTAACACGTAATCTCTGTAACATAAAGAAGTTCATCATTTTAAGTTGAAAAATTATACAAATAGTTCATGCTTTTATGCAAGGTTACCATATTAATAGTCAAACATACTATGTTAATGATAGCTTTCCTCATTGTAAACTAAATTATTCATAATCTTTTCTCTGTACACTAAAACACAACCAAAAACTGTTTCTTGTTACTTATCCAACCACTTTTCAGAGACAGACCAGTTTTTCTTCCTTAACTCCAAATTCCCTGATAACCTCAAATTTGATCCACAATTTCAAAAGACTAATACTGAAAGGCATAATTAGTTATGTATTGGCATGAAAGAAATGAGCAAGAATATTATTACAGGCCTCTTGATTGTAATGTGGAATAAAAAGCATGACATCGAGTTAAAAGTATAAATAAGAAAGTACAGGAAGTTTGAAATACTCATTTCCTTTTTGACTAAGAATTTTTTCTGTGTGAACAAAATTTTGCCAAGTGAGCTCCCAAAATGCTCTCACATTGGGATTCTTGAACTTCAAAGTTTTCATCTATAGTATTTAAAATGCAAATTGCTAATAAATTTTCCATAAGTTTTCACAGAAAAAGCCCCAAATTCCATGTCTGTCTTCTTCTCTTTTATTTGTAAAGCAAGTTAGTAAAGAACAGTGCTCTTTAAAATAAGTGCTTCTTAAAATAAGTACGCTGCACTTGTATTCTTTCTTCAAATCAAGTAGACAATCTATCCTAGATCAGTACAAATAAAGCCACCTATGCTATCACCTAAACCACCGATCATTTCAAAATTTCAAGAGATTTTACTAAATAAGGGCAAAAGACAAAAGGACAAGACCAAGCAAAGACATCAATATTATAAACTCATTAGTTACAATGCAAATTCACAAATAAGGTTAGTGTTAGAAGATCACACACAAATTACAATACCTGAGATTTAGTGCATTCCTTGAGCCAAAATGAAATGAGTGCCATAAAGGAGGAAAGGAAAAGATGAACATTATCAGACATGCTATATTACATATGCCAAAATGAAGATAATGTTAAAATCAGGTTAAGAATGACCATATAGAATTGGCTGTGTATAGTGCTCCCTACAATCTTTAGCCATGCACTTGAAATGCACTTGCAATCACTTCATGTCATCTGCAAAGTATACTCATGCAGTTCTTTCACAAGAACTTTCCACCCTCAGTATCACCCTTACTAACCATTTACTTTCAAAGAAATATTTGTTGAAAATAAGAAAATTAGACCAATAAAGAATAATAATATTCACTTAATTCTTTTTACCATGGGGTATCAAACATGCAAACAAAATTTTGCTGTTTTCTATATTAAAATTAGGTATTTAGGTTAAATAATAAGTGATACCCAAATAAACTTAAGACACAATTCGCACCCCCAAAAGATGATCCAATGCTATGTTGTTCCCAATCTTAACTCATTTAGTAAAATTAATACTAACATATCATATATTAGTAAACGAGCATATGATCAATTAGTAGTCTAATTAAATTTTTCATCCTAGTATTCAGTTATCTCTAAAAGTATCCATTGACCAGGTAATATACTGCTAAAAACCAATTAAAAGAGGTTGCAGCAATACAAAAAACTATACAGTTTTAAAAATAGAGCAAGAAAGGGGAGTCATGTGGGAAAGTAAATGAAACATTCCTTCCACAACAGGGGAAAGGATGGGGTGGAAAGAGAAACAGTTATAAAATAACCCTCTCAACTTAAGTGTGACAAATATGACCATAAAATTAAACTTTAACACTGAATTTTAAGTCATCCACACTCCCTATGACACCCTCAGTTTAGAAACAAATTTGGAAATACAATTCTAAAACTGGAAGAATATTAACAATATAGTAGTAGGGTAAAATATTATGATCTATATTGTACTATTAATATGTACAGCTATTTTTAATAAATATTTCCTCTTTCATGATGCTAAATCAACACTAAAAATATTACCTTCTTTTATTAACAATGGCAACAAAAAACCTTTCATAGTTTTTTTCTCTTCTTTTTAATATCAAAATCCCTCTAACAGACCAACAAAGTTGTCTTTGTGATGAGCAAAAAGCAGCCCTTTACAAATAAGCTCAATGAAATGATTCAACTATGAAATTCATGTTAAATTAAAATAGTGCATGGGCAGCAGGAGGAATAGGCAAGTTGATGGTAGTCAAAATCCCATTAAATATTTAAATACAACATTTAAATGATATTTTCCTAAAAAACAGAATATACGGAATGTAGGTGTAAAATCTACTACTTATACTATTTAACATTACTAAAAATTGAGAAATAATTTCAATCCATGTACATTATTTCACACATTTTATATTTTCACTTATTTGTAAAAAGAAAAGATGAGAAAAACAACTGAGAAATACAGCCATCATTTACCTTTTTTATTTTTCCATATATTTATTTTTAATTAATTTCATGTATTTTTAATTTCATGTATTTAATTAATTTCATACCACTTGTATGGTAGTATTACATGCACAGATGAACTATCTTCCACCTTATTTTGACATATCCAAGAAATCAAGCTATTTTGTTTTTCAGAAACCAAAGATGAGAAAAATAAAGCTCTAAACTGACTTTATAGAGATCTCGTACAAAGCACTTGTTATCTATGTCAGTTCCCTCAAACATTAAAAACAATTTATCAAATTTTATGAAGTAAATGACAATCAAATGGGTTATAGTATTTAAGAAGATCTTTGAACCTATTAGAAATATTTCAGAGCATCTTCACATTAAGATTTTAAAAATCATCATTTCCAATTATTCTTATCTTCGTCCACTGCATTAAAAAGAATCTCAGATAATTTTCTCACAACAGTGCAAAAAGTATGGAAAATAATATGTAATTTTTACATATCTGCTTTTTAAATAAAATAAAAAACAGTAGGATCTCAGTCATGGGAGGGATATGCACAAGAGAAAGCTAAAATTTTGGACTAAGGTAAGACAACTTAAAATATACCAATTACAACTGTATGTGTGTATTACAAAACTGATCTTCAGAGAACATTTTAAGAAATAAAAGAGCTAAACAGTGTCTTTTGACATCTTATTTCAACACTTTTCTTAAATCTATTCATATCATATGTGTTTCAAGAAAAATTTGCATTTTGGATGGTAAGTATATTATAGAAAAGAATTATTTATCAAAAATGGAAAATTTAAAGATCTTTTTAATAAAACTCTAAGCAAAAAACCCTAAAGATAAATAAATATATTACATTTGTATAACTTACCGTATGATAGCCTCTAGGCAAAGGTGGTTTGCCCACAGGGTAAGGATCCACAGTGTCAATAATTGTTTGTCTTTCACCTTTCTGGTTGATTTTTCTAAATCTTCTTCGAGACTGTCTATGGGATGCCTGACGCTGAAAATATTCTTCATTTTCATCCATATAGTCCACCTGAAATAAAACCCCCAAGATACTTCACGTCTTCAAACATGATATTCCATATTAGTATTAGAGGCAAAAATAAAAATAAAAAATAAAAACTTACAGAAAGTCTACATTCAGTCATTTTGCAAAAGCATTTGTAGATAAACTATCTAGACAAATTTTAAGTGTGTTTGAACTTCTCTGAATCTAATTGGTTTTGAGTAACTTTGCTTTTATGAAGATGCATTTTCAGTTCCACTGAAGACAATATGGGTAACTCTTGAATTTCCTGTAGTTTCAAAGGGAAGGATATTTTCAGTAATCTTTGTACTGATTTATTAGTGAAAGATCTCACCGGATACATTACCACACATAATGAAAGCAACTACTTGCATTGTCTTCACTAAAGCACAAAAAAATCTGATGTATTTGAGTAAATCTGTAAAAACCCCCAAATCCCAAGTGACTCAACCAGGCCTGCTAGTAGAATGGCTTCATGGATTAAGGGTTTCAGTTCCTACTTTTATTGTATGGTTTCACTTTTTTTGTTATAAAGTGTTGCTTAAAAAAATAATTCCTCATTTTAAACATTTTAGAAACCCTGATGAATAGCTTAACAGTGTACAAAAGTTACAATAGGTTATACATAGCTACACACTGAAAACGTGATTGCTCACATAAAGGCAGGTTTAGACTCCAAGACTGTTCCTGCACTGGCAAACTCAGTAGTTTGTATAATATTGGCAAGTATTAAATACTCAAGGAATTTCAAAGACTAACAACCTTTCAGAAAAATTCCAAAATAGCATTTATGGAGGACAAGGTCTCAAGGAAATATCTAGAATGCTTTATAAGAACTGTTGTTGCAAAGTCCTATTTATCTGCCCATATTTTCTTCCCCAAGCCTAAATCTTTACTCATCATCATCCCACGTTCTCACTTAAGAGTAAATTTCACCCAAAGTTTTCACCAGCTTTGGCAAGGAATTTCTTATTTCTGATGGGATTTCTCTCCTACAGTATAGGGAGGAATCTCAAATCTCTGAAAAATAGGCCCAGAGTTGTCTACCAAATGCTTTATCAAATATGAATTTAAAAGCTCCCATCATTATCTTTGTTAAGGCATCACTTGTTTTATAAGGTTTTCCTTCCCAGAAAGGATTCTGGGGCTGGGATTGTGGTTCAGTGGTAGAGTGTTCATCTCACATGTGTGAGGCACTGGGTTTGATCCTCAGCACTACATAAAAATAAAGGCACTATCTCCATCTACAACTAAAAAAAATATTAAAAAAAGAAGAAGAAGAAAGTATTCTGGATGGGGCAGTAAGAATATCAACCTCAATGAATGTTAGGGCTGAGAGGCCCTATCCTTTCTCATATCACTTTTGTAACTGATTATTTTTAAGAGTATATATTATGCTATCTTAAAACCATTTTTATATAGTAAGGACAGGCTTTTCTAAACTTTACTGAAAATAATTATATTGTTAATATCTAGTTTAACATTATATATCATACTAGTATATTTTTTAAATTCCACAATTGAGAAATAAAGATGTCAACATAGTGTTTAATCAGCACAGTAGTCCCTAGCTGTCTTTCAATTACATAAAAGAATTCAAGTGATTTTCTTATGTTAAATTGTTCCTTGAATACATATCACTGTGATTCATTTAAAGTCACTCATTCATTGCAATCAATGTTCAGAGAGCTAAATAATCAAAGATTCTCCCTAAATTTCAATTAAGTGATATTATCATAGATTGATCTATAAAGTTCAAATATCAACCATTTAGGTACTTGCCCTTTTCAACTTTTTATTTTTTACATTTAATTGAATCTTGTAAACAATTATAGTATTATAATTATGAACTCAAATTCATAATAAAAGTTGCAAAGTATATCTAAGGATATTAAAATATAATACAATAGTATAACTAGCTTATGAAAGTACCTTTACTTCATAAAATTTTTAGGGAGAAAAAGTCCTCACAGAAATAATCTTACCACAATCATTTCAGAAGGCTCTAAAACAATGCATTCACAGCCACGCCTAAAGCTTCCTGCAGAACGCTTGCCAAAACTAGAAAAGAAAAAAAAATCAGTTAAGAAAAACCTCAGAGATTCAAGAAATACAAATTGTGAGTTTAAGTCAACTATCCAAATAAATAAAAGTTGAAATGTTTTTCAAATTACAAAAACTACACACTGGAGAAAGAACTATTTTATTACACAGAAAGACAAGGAAGTGATCCAATTCTTAACTTTCAGTCATGTACTTTTCTGGAAAATTCCAAGGTAATGCTTTCAAATTAATAATGTAAGTAAAGAAGAATTGGTATGAATATGTTTTGTTAGGTTGCTTCAAATCATTCTCAGTTGGGTGAAGTTTTAGAAAATTCCCATAGGGATGGGTAATGCCTCAAAGGCAAATTATTAAAATGCACAGAAAACATATAAAATCCAAGTAATTCTCTTCTATAACTGGCTCGAGTGAAACATTCCTTTCACCTAAAAAGTGTGTTTTTCTAAATTTTCAAATCAACTTTTCCTTAACTTTTTAAGGAACACATACTTGACTGTTTTTTGTTAACTATAAAATGATTTAAGTGAATGTACACAGTTAAATATTCATGCTAGTGAACTCAGGCACAGCACCTCTGCCCACCTTAACACTGAAGATTCATTCTTTCTGACATAAGCATATGCAAACTAGAATCAAGAGCAAAATCTTGATGCAGCTAAATAATCCTGCTTTCCTTGCTGCATTAGTGAACACCTATCCTTCACTCATCTACTACTCAAATAATTCTTCTTTCCCTCCAGAAAAAAAAAAAAGGAAGACAGGTTTTTGTTTTGTTTTACCATCAATGAAAATAATTGTGTTGCTAATATCTGGATTAACATTTATGTATACATTTTAATAACCATTTTTAATGAACTTATCTTTAAAGGAAAAAATAAGGAAAAGTTGTTCCAAAGAACTAATTTATTGAGCAATTTTTCTAATTAATTAGGCATTGTGAGTGACTTCTATGGAAATTCTTGTTTCTTTTATATCAAGGAGATACACAATATTTTATGTATTAAGGCCAGATTATAATGAAAAAAGACAGAAAGAGGAAAACACAGAAAAGCCAACATTCTCATCCCATGATTTATGATCTAGCAAACCACCCTGATGACTTTGTACACTAAATTTTATTCATTTATAAAATTATCAGACTAGGTGATCAATTAACTCCTTTCCTACTCAAAAATTACTTCTATGAAAATCAAAGCCAGAATCAAGAGTAACACATTTGAAAAATCCTTTCAAAAATATTCATATATACATTCACACATTTATATTCACACAAACATACACATTAAAGTGGAAAAACTCTGCCAAGAAAAATATAATAAACCTATTTTCTTGGTCACATTGCTTCTTGTGCAATTAAAATGATTCAAAATTTTAAAAATTTTTTAGTTTATAATTAAATGCAATCTAAAGTTCCATAATTCCTCAATATACATAAAAGTATGTTTCTGGATTCTGAGTCTACCTAGCTGTAATTTAATTTTTTATAATATGGTTTATAATTTAATGACACTACAAATTTTAAAAGAAAGTTTTAGTAAAATATGCAACAAGTTTCATGCTCTCATGCATTTAATCCTGTTAAATGACTAAGTGAACATATAATTTTAAAGTTTATTACTAAATAAAATCATATCAAAACCTAAAAATGCACAACTAGGGCTGAGAATATGGTTCAGTGGAACAGCACATGCTCAATGGCAGAACAGAGCAAATGTGAGGTCCTGGGTTTGATTTCCAGCACCAAAATAAATAAATAAATAGGTAGGTAGGTAGGTAGGTAGGTACAAAAAATACATGACTGTGAGACAGCACATTCTGTCCTATTTTTATTATAGACCTATACTATTTTATAAACGTAAGTGTTGAATGATTATCATTTTTTAAATCTAATACAGTGGTGAATTCGCACTCTGGTTTTGACCCGGCCTCTAGCCTGCAGCATGCAGCCCTTTCCTTCTCAATATGCCGGCAGTGTGCAGCGCAGGCTATGCTCTTCTATTCCTTTTTCAAGTCCCTTGTGGGCAAGGATGTGGTCGTGGAACTCAAGAATGACCTGAGCATCTGTGGAACCCTCCATTCTGTGGATCAGTATCTCAACATCAAACTAACTGACATCAATATTAAAGACCCTGAGAAATATCTTCACATGTTATCAGTGCAAGAACTGCTTTATTCCGGGCTTCGTGGTCCGTTTGTGTAGTTGCCAGCAGACCAAGTGGACACATAGTTGCTACAGGATGCAGCAAGGAAGGAGGCCCTGCAGCACAAGCAGTGATTGCCACTGTTCCTTTTCCCCTCCCTTTTCTGTTGATTAACCCAAAACCTTATGTCCCCCCAGTACTTAAGGTATTTTGTTTTTTCAAAAAAGTGATGGCTTTTTTTTTTCTAAAAGGATTTAGTGGATGAGAGGAATAATGGCAAAGAGCAGCTATCCTCTGTTGAGAAGGGAAAGGGAAATAGATTGGGGGACTGCAAAGCCTTTCCTGTCTCCAGCACTTGTCTTTCTCACTCCTTCCCTGGAAAGTGTGGGAGAGTTTCCTCTCACCAGGGCAGCATGTGATTCATTTGCGGGATGGAAGGAATCTGTCTCGCATGGGGAAAAAAAATATGATACAAATTTGAAAAATAAATAAATAATCTAATGCAGTAAAAAAGTCAAATATTTGTAATGCATATAGTGACCCTATAATAACTGATAAAGAATAAAAACACGCTAGAAAGGAGTTGTTTACAAATTTTAGCAACAAAAAGTGATAATTCTCACATAAGTAAACTATATGGCAGTCCTTTATTTTATACCTAACTATTGTACCAAGTCCCTACTTCAGAAATGAGGCTATAAATCCTCTTTAACAATTAGCCATTAGTTCAAAAGAACTTTATGGCTAGGAAGTCACACCTCAGGTTGCATTAACACTATTACTTCAAGAAGAAAAGTTTACACTCTCTAAAATGTGCTATAAAAAAAAATATTCCAACGGGACCCTTTGGGCAGTGAGCTGCAGTAGAACCTGACAAACTCTTTGTAACTATGAACGACTCAAGATCTACAGATAAACACAAAAATGTGAAAAGGAGAAACTGTTCACTCCATCAGATTAATTTCTTGAATATGCTGAATGGAGAAGGCAAATGTATCCAAGACAGCTCTAGCAATGTTTGCTAAAATATGTTTTAGCAAACACAACCAGGAACCCAGAAGGAGGCTGCAGACTCGAAAGAGTCAAGGTGTAGGTTAAAAATGCACAGCCATCCCTGAACCAAAGATAGGGCCTCTGAACTCCCATACAGAGCTGACTTACTCTTAGCTTACAAACCAGGAGTCGTAAGGTGGAAAAGGATTGACTACGCAAGGAAATTCACTGAATCCAAAGGACACTTTTACTTCTACTGATTCTTTGAAACATTAAGTACATAAACAAAAGTAATTAAAGATAATTATTTGCTAAGTTTTAAAACATCTTTGACCAAGTTCTATACAAATAAACCAAAAAATCTATTCCTGGAAAATAAGTAGAGTCTCTGAAGGCATTAGCACAGAAAGTTGCTTACACAATAAAATGATAAAGATGAGCCTCAATATGGCAGACAAAGAAGGAATCAAAACCAAAAACCATTATGTATAGCCTTATAAAAAAGATTATGATAGGGTATTGCCCTAGAAGAGTTCCCAAAGGGAAAAACAAAACATTAAGGAAATCCTTGGGGTCTTCTGGAAGATCAGAGACAACTAAATTAAAATAACATTTCACTCATTAACAGCAACTGAAAGTTGGTATCACTTAAATTTCTAAAATGATGATTTAATAAAATTTAGAAATTATGCAACTAAGAATGTCTTATTAGATTAAAAGTACAGCTACAAATGTACTTTTCACTTTTGTTTTTTAAGAAAAATCAGAAATTGGTAAGGATTATTCCAAAGCATGTAACTAAATTCTGCTCTAAATGGGGTCGTTTTCTGTTCCTTGGTACCACTAACAGAAATAGACAATCCTATCAAATGCAGCATTCTTTTTTGTTATTAAACCTTATAATAAACTACATAAAGTGATCCATACAATCAACACAATTCCTATCAAAATTCCCACACTTTTTTTTTCTTTTTTTACAGAAATGGAAGAGCTGGGTCCTCAAGCTGATATGGAATTCCATGGGGCCCTAATAAGCCAAAACAATCTTGAAAAATAACAACGGCAAAGGACTCACTTCTAGATTTCAAAACTTACTACAAAGCTACAGCAATCAAAGCAATGTGATACTGGCATAAGGGTAGACACCTAGGCCCAAAGAATAGAACTAAAGTCCAGAAATAAACCCATATATCCATAGCCAATTGATTTCTGACAAGTCTGCCCAATGAGGAAGAACAGTCTTTTTAACAAATGGTGCTGGGATGCCTGGATTTCTACAAGAGAAAGAGTACACTGCAACATTATTCACAAAATTCTTGGTACATGGAAATAACCCAATAACAAGAGAAAGGATGAAGCTAAACAGAGCTCTCCTTCATACCACACACAAAAATTAACTCAGAGGGATCAATGGCCTAAATATAAGTGCCAAAACCATAAAATTCAAAAGACATACAGATAAATCTTCATGCCCTTGGATTTGATGATGAATTCTTAGATATACAGCAAAAGCATGAACAGCAAAAACTGACAAACTGGATTTCATCAAAAGAAAAAACCTGTGTGCACCAAAGGACATCATCAAGAAACTGACAACCTACAGCACAGGAGAAAACATCTACAAATCATGTATCTGATAAGGACGTGGTATCCAGAATGCTTAATAATTTCTAAACAGAACAACAAAAAGATAATCCAACTTAAAAGTGGCAAAGGAGAACACATGCCTAGCATGTGTGAGCTGTGCTCAGTCTCCAGCAATACACACACAAACACACACACACACACACACACACACACACACACACACGGCAAAGGATTTAAATAGACACTTCACCAAAGAAGATACACAAATAGCCAAGAACATGCAAAGCTGCTCCTTAGTTATTAGGGTAACACAAGTCAAAACCAAAAATAATCCCATCTCACACATGAAACTAAGAATGAGAAAGTAAGATGGTTATAATTCAGAAAGAAAGCACAAGAGTAGGGGAAGAGGAGAGAGAGAAAGAAGGTAGGGAATTTTGAACTTGCACTTTGCTGATGGGCATGCACAATAGCGCATAGCCACCATGGAAAACAGTCTGGCACTTCCTCAGAAAGCTAAACATAGAATTGTCATATGACCCAGCAGTTCTTCTCCCAGGTAAATATCCAAAAGAACTGTAAACAGGGACTCAAACACCAGAGTACACTGCAACATTATTCACAAAAATCATGGCACATGGAAATAACCCAAGCATCTAACAGATGAATGCATAAGCCAAGTGTGATATACACACACAGTAGATTATTATTCCACCTTAAAAAGGAATGAAAAATTGAGAAATACAACAACATGGATGAACCTTGAAAACATTATCCTAAGGGTAATTAGTCAATCACAAAAGTACCAGGTGATTCCACTTATATAAAATATCTACAAAAGGCTATTAGTAGAGAAAGAAAGTAGATGAGAGGTTACCAAAGGTTGGGGGTGCAGGGAGTGCTTCATGGTTAGAGCTTCTGTTTGGAGTTATTAAAAAAAAAAAGTTTTGGAAGCAGGTATTGCTGCTGGGTTCACACAGTATGAATGTAATTGATGCCAGTGAATCATAGACTACATGTTATTGTACATTTTTAAAGGGTTAAAGTAATATATTTTATGTTGCATATATTTTGCCACCATAAAAATAAATAAATCTTATCAGAGAAAACTGTCAAGAGGATGTTTGTTTTAGTGGCTTTGGATTTCTTAGCAAGAATCTGGGACTTGAGTATGAAAGGTAGGACATAAAAGTTTGTACTATGAACAAATAACAAACCTTAAGGACTAAGAAGAGTTAAGCTTGAGTAAACTATACCACTAATAAGCCCTGAAACAATCCCATTTCTATGGTTATTTAGCAATAAAGTGATAGAGCTTGTGGGGGAAAGAAATAGCAAGAGATAAAAATATGACAAGTATTTTAAATGAGTGTTCTGAGGAATCAAGTATACCTTCATTTTTCTTTCACCCAGAATTTACCTTATTTTTTCTTTATTCATGCCTACATATTACAGTTGGTCAGTCTCTCTCTCTCGTTTTATTTCTTACATATATATTATTTTGCTACCTGTTCCTCTTCCAAATGTTCATTGGACATATAATAACACAGAATCAATGTTAACACCACAAACTCTATAATCAATACAGCTTACCAAAAAACAGAAGTGCAGGCCCTAGTCTTGAGTAGTTTACATTTAACAAGATGAGTGCACAAACAGCCGTAATCCAATGACAAGTTGTGAAATGAATTTCACTAAGAGGTGGCCTCTCAATGGCTAGGCTCACTTACTAGCTAGTTGAGCGAAAAAGACAAATCAGCATTTGTAATTCAGAAAGCAATTCAAATTCAGCAAAATCACACAACAACCATCAAGGCCTTTTAGGGTTACTCTGTAACAGTCAAAGATTTGAATGCCCAATCTGTGCAGACAAAGCCTCTTCAGGCAGCTATAACAGAACTTAAACTAGTTAGTAGGACATCTGTTTCTTTGAAATGGCACTCATAATACTACAAACCAAGATAAACAAAGTTATCTTAAAATATTAGATTCCTTAATATTGAAAGATACACAGTTTATTTTTTAACTTCAAATTAAAGTCATCTCAATATTCTAGTCATTTCACAGTCTGTGTGCACACATACGTGTACATAAGACACAAATACTAATAGGTATATACCTTTCAAAAGCAAGAAAAGATGAAGGCAATAGTTATGAGAGTTGGCCTGAATATTGAAAAGCTGCTAGTCATAAAGTCGGAACAGGGTTGGGGGAAGAAAAATATATGGTGTGTTTTCAAGAACGCCTATAGTCTTCTGGTTCTATACAATATGAAAATCTAACTTCTATAGTTATTTAAAACCTTTCTAAATTGTTTGTTATAAAATAGAGCATACAGCTTGGCTCACAACTATTCAGTCTCAATGTAACTTCAGAACATCCTTATCATCTTTTTAACAGCCATAACATGACAACTACAAGGGCTGCAGATTCATGTTTGTCAATCTATTGGCTCTTTGTCACATGGGGGGGGGGATTAAGCCCACCAGCAAATGATCTATGAAAAGACCACTTGCAGCATAATAAGCAGATTAACTAGTAATTTAAATATTTTTACAAATGCAAATGGCATATTTGTAGTGCCCAGAAATATGCAAACCAAAAATTACTAATTAGCTTCCAAATTATGTATACTGGGAAAAAAATTTTAATAGCCTGATAAACTTGCCTTCCAGTTCAAGACTCAAAACCAGAAAGCACAAAAGTTTGAAACTACAGCATTTCACCTAATTTTCACAAATAGCCCTAGGTAATCAAACTGGGCTGGGTATTGTAGGTGTTGTATGGCCAACTGTTTCTGTGACCACATATTCCCCACCTAAGCAGTCAAGAGCATTTTCCATGGATGTGAATTTTCCATGAAAGGCAGGCACTCAGCACAGAAGCCTTAGTGTCCCTAAATTCACCTTTTGTATGGGTCTATACATTTTTGTTGTATGTCAGAACTACTCAGTGGAATGCAACTTCTCAGTATTGGAATGTAAACTTACTCATGTCAGGTTCTATCAAGCAAGGGAGTATAGAACAGTCTGAGATTATACTGTTTGGCAATCCTAATTTATAAAATGGTTAAAAGTGTGACACTCTGAGATATCAATTTTTCACACCTTCATTTCAAGAAAAAGAAAGTTGCTAAATGTTATGTTTCTTCTTAAAAACCTAAGTAACTGACTGGACTAATGTTCCTAAACCAAAAATCAAACAAATATGCTTAGGACTTAGAAGAAAAATTCCCATACCATTATTTTTGGAAATCACAGTAGCAATTAAATTGGGAAAAAATAATCAACAAGTAACTGCTGATGCTATCAATTCCTTTCTCAAAATCAGGATATACAAGAATAAATTTTAATAGAAATATAAAAGAAATGTAGATTGAAAGGTTTGTCATAAAAATACATTTAATCTTTTAAAATATTTTTGCTTCCCTCAGTTTAATAAAAATAACTTTTCAAAACAAAAATCATATACATAGCAGGTATACACACAAATTACATATATGTATATAAATTACAACTACTTCTAAAAAAAATAGCCTTTAACCAGTTAATATTTCAGAAGTATTTGGAAAATTGTATACACACTTAAGCATCTCTAAATTCCTTTCAACGTTCACTTAGAAATATTCCAACAGTCATCAGCAAGCACATATTAACAGAGCTTTGCTCCTCTACAAAGTGAATCTCTGCATTTAACCTTTACTTACAAAAATAGATCACACACACACACACACAAAATATGACAAGCAAAGGCCTCATAGCTACATTTCCCCTGCCTCCAGTTCATTCCTTAGTAGTTTGTTGTCTAATTAACAGAGAAGTACCATACAGTTGACATTTACAATATTAACATTTTAATTTCTTTTAAAAAAAAATCTAACCTGCACTGTCTTCAATATCTTTGAAGCAACAGTAACAGCGACAGTGCTGCCACCTTCTACAGGAGCTCTCTTCTCTGCAGCACTGAGCACTCCCCATTTCCCCGTGTGTTTTCTCCTAGTGAGACCATGCTGCTGTAGCTCCTACAGAGCCAACATTCCTTCTGATGGCTAATTTCCTGCTTCGATGACCCACCCACCCTCCTGGCTGCATTATGTGTTACGCATGTTGTATGGGCACTCTTTCCGCATACCAGTCTCATGACCTCAGCAGCTGCCTGACAGACACTCTTTATCAATTTCTATTAATTCATTATCTACCCTCTTGTAAGTCAAGGACAAGTAGGAAAATCTGCAATGTCTGCTCTCCTATGAGTCTTCAAGGTCAAATGCTTAGATGTGTTCACAATGCAGTTCTGTTGTTAAATTTTACCAAAGCTGTGCTAGAAACTAGTTCCTCTCACCAAAAAGATGCTGAATTGTATACCTGGTCTGAGCGATTATCGTGGTACAGACTAGCATAAATTTAAATCAACACAGCAAGGGGAAAGTTGAAAGAGGCTGCTTTTGCTCTTGCTTTCCCCTTTAAGAGAAAAAAGGGTGGCTCTTACCTCAGTTGTACTGGGGTGAAGAGAGCAAGCAGTTTTTCTCTCTTGCCACAAACTAAACCAGCAAAGGATAGTGGGTGCAAGGACTACACTTTGGTAGTGTCTATGTCCTCGTGACTGAACTGCTGGAGAACAGCTCAGCTAAATTGATCTGAAGCTATCAGTCTACACAGTGGCATGAACAGGTCTCTGCTGACCACAGTGCTTTGAACACAGATGGCAGCTGATCAGTTTATACAAAAGTTATGGTCCATAACAGACTTTCCCTTCAGCATGTAGACACATGCCTTATCCAAAATGCCTTTGTTAAATGTTCATCATTGCATTGTGCAAAGCTAGCCATGTATGAGTTGAATAGAAAAGGAGGTTTGGCTCTAATATCTTGCCTACAAATGACCTAGTTTTCATAAAATTCATTAAAGACGCAAAATAAACAAATGCATTATTAAGAAATAACCAAGCAGAGCTGGAGTTGTAGCTCAGTGGTACAGCGCTTGCCTAGCATGTGTGGGGCACTGGATTCAGTTCTAAGCACTGCATATAAAATAAAGGTCCATTGACAACTCGAAAATATATATATATTTTAAAAAGAACAAAATATTTTACATAACTATTAATGAAAATTAAAAAATAAATTAATGAATAATTCATACTGGCTCTAAACCAATAAGAACCTGAATTTATCTCAAGAATGGCAACTGTTTAAATATCTGATATTCTTTGAAGTTTTATATGAATGGCATCCAAACCTAGCCACCAGGCTCCTAAAAACCTGACATATACCATAAGAGAAGCTAAAATGGTATACATGTTTTATTTTAAAGATAAAATCTAAATAAAAATTCAGTCACTTGACTAGTATATATTCATACTTATTGAACATTGAAAAAACACCTTTCCAATAAAGGAAAAGCATAAATTCACACACATGCATAAGTTCTTAATAATAATTTCTCAAGCAATAAAATGTCTATTGATTAATCACATTAATCAAATGTGTTGTAGATAAATGACTGCTCCTTCTAATTCTGCCCAAAAGTAGCACTAGCAATAATATTTACTTTGTTTTAGAGCTTTTCTTACAGATAAAAGTGATAAAATCCTATAATTTATCATCCAAAAAGTTTATGAATAAAGTAATGAAGAATGTGTATGGTCTAGATACAAAAATTTACCCCCAAAAAAACTTAACTTTTCAAAGAGAAATTTTTAAAGACTTAATGAAGAGATATACCATGTTCATGGTGTGTGATTTGGAAAGCTCAATATTGTTAAGATGGTAATATTTCCAAATTGATATTTAGCTTTAGTCAGTACAATTCCAATCAAATCTTAACAAGCATCTTGACACCAACAACCTAATTTTAAAGTTATATGGAAAAAAAAGGTACAGAAGATAAAGATAAACAATTTTGATAAAGAACAAAGTTGGAATTTATAATATGCACATGATTTCAAAAGTTACTATAAAGTTACACAAATGAAATATAGTATTGATATAAGAATTGATATGTATGTTGGTGGGACTGCAAACTGGTGCAACTACTATGGAAAGAAGTATGGAGACTCTTTAGAAAATCTGGAATGGAACCACCATTTGACACAGTTGTCCCACTTCTTGTTCTATACCCAAAAGACCTAAAAACAGCATACTATAATGACACAGCCACATCCATGTTTATAGCAGCTCAACTCACAATAACCAGCTATGGAAACAACCTAGGTGTCTTTCAACAGATGAATGGATAAAGAAAATGTGGTATATAAACACAATGAAATATTACTTAGCTCTGAAGAAAAATAAAATTATGGCATTTGCCTGTAAACAAATGGAAGCAGAGACTACCATGCTAAGTGAAATAAGCCAATTCCAAAACAATCAAGGCCAAATGTTCTCTCTGATTTGTGGATGCTATCCCAAAACAAGGAGATTGAGGAGGAGAATAAAAGAAACAGATTGGGCTAGACAAAGGGAAATGAAAGGGGGAGGGGAATAGGAAAGGCAGTAGACTTATAAGAAAACTTTTATGACATCAGATTAAGAGGAAGTTTTTTTAAACAGGTCACAAAAAATACAAACTATGGGTGAAAACTTTGACAAAATAGACATAGCTAAGAAAAAGGCAAACCACAGATTGGCCTAAAAAAAATTTGCAAAATAAATTAAACAAATGAATTGTACCCAGAATACATAAAGAACACTTAACAACTAAAAAATAAGATGGACAATCCGCCTTTTTTTTAATGAGTATAAGATTTGAACTGATGTCTCACTAAAGAAGATAAATGAATGGCCAGTGAGCACATGGAATAATTCTCTGGCCGGGGATGTAGCTCAGTAGTAGAGTACTTGCATAGCACGCACAAGGCACTGCATTCAATTCCCAGTACCACAAAAAACAAACAAACAAACAAACAAAAACTCAGCAACCTTCTCTTTCTTCAGAGAAATGCAAAATGAAATCACAGAATACGGCCATTTACCTATTGGAATGGCTAACATGAAAACTGACAATACTGTGTTGGAGCAACCACAAATCACATAAACTGTTATTATGAATGCAAAATATTAAACCAATATGGAAAACAGTGTAGCCATTCCTAAAATGGTTAAACACACACTTAAATATAACCCAACAATTCCACTCCTAGGTATTTATCCAAGAATAGGCAATAAAGCAAAACCTCAAAGTTGTCCGAGTCTGTTCTATTACCTTTCAACATAGCTATAATCATCTCTTTTTTCTTCTATATTCTCCCTATTTACCTAACCTCCTTCCTACCTACCCACATATGGCCAATCTTTTTCAAGTGTCCTAGTTCCCAAATTACCCCTTTAGGTCTCCTGTGGTTCCCATCTGTTTTGTCAATGAATGTAACTCAACATGCCTAAAATCAAATATCTTCATTTCAACTCTGATATTCATCCTCTTCATTTGATTACAGTTGTCAAAAGCAGCATAATTACTATAATTAGTTTATATCCCGACATAATCAATGATTTTTAAAAATCTGTTTTAGCCACAATGATGCTTCCATAAATAAAATTAACTACACATAAAGGTTTTCGAAAGTTCATTCAATGGGACAATGGTCATGAAACCTGAAAAATTTATTCAGGCACAACTCTTAAGTCTATGTTTTCAAAATGACATGTTAAATTCAAGATCACGTGACAAAGTAGTAAACTAAATCTCAAGATTCTCGATAATTATTATTATTATTATTATTAATTTATATAATCAAGAAGGGAAGAAAAAGAAAACACTCATGTAAATTTCATTATGTAAATTCTTTTTTCTGATATATATATATAAACATTCTATCCCAGAATATATATGATATAGAGTAATAAAATGAAATAATCTTAATTTGAGGTTTTACTATTTGTAAATTAAATTAAGACTACATAATGAATATACTCTAAATTCATCTGAATGAACAATAAAAAAGTAATAATAATATATAAATATATAATAAATAAAAATACAGAAAACATTTTGACCATTGCTCTAATATTTATTAGTCGAAAATATTTATGAAATACACCAGTTATCTTAATGAAGTTAGACACTAATAGACTAACCAGTTTATAGCTATAAAACATGAATGAGGTAAGCCATCAATAAACTAAAGAAAAAATATTCTGGAATATCTGACTCAAAAAATAGATAAAAGTGTAATTTTAAAAAACAGTTAACACTTATGTAGCTCTGTGATTACATGAATGTTCAATACTAGAAATTCTATTTTATATTTAATTACAAAAAAAAATTCCTATAGGTGTTAGCAAAAGTTAAGAAGCATCTAAGGAAATAACATTAATATTTTTAACTTACAGTTTAATATTCTAATCAGTGATAAATACTAAGCACAGTTTTAAGACCTATGTATTTAGGCTCTTACCAAAAAAATTGATACACATATCTAAGGTATTATTTCAACTAGTGCTTTTAAACAATCTACAATACACTGAAAAAAAACTGAATATAAGTCTTATTCTTTAACATTCATATATAATTTTGTTATCTTTAAGATACATGTATGATTCAACACATTCTGAAACAAAATACAGGGCCCCAGAACTACGATTAATTGGAAATTTTTATTTTAATAAAGATACTCCAATTTCCTGGAGTATAGTTCACTTCATGTATCAGTTTCTCTTTTAACAATATCCTTAACTTACTATTTCCTGTTACTGTCCCCAACACAGAAAATATGCTTCCTTCAAAACAAATTTAGTTGTTACACACATATTTTAAGACATACCTTAAGTTTATACAGTTGAAACAATAATTCACACATCCCTCTACCCCTCCTCCAAAATTAAACAAGGATTGTGAGTTCCTTTGCACATAGCAATCAATAAACAATGCTAACACTTACTAGAGAAAAATAATATTGTATTGTATTGCATTGAGAAATGCCAGACTTTAAGATCTTGATGAAATATAATAACACTTATTTCTGTAAGAGAAATCCAAACATCCCTGTAAATTAGGACTTCCAGGATAAATTATCACACATTCATTTATACCAAGGATCATATGTAACAATTCCCTGACTGAAGACTTTAAGCATCAGATGACCTGGATATCGCATCAACTACACACACAAAACTAAGTCCTTCTCTTTAAGGGTACTTACTTTGTTAAGACACTACCAATGCCAGTACTCCAAAGACCCACAAAAGCCTGTATTTATATGTGTAGCACATCTGTGATGCTGTAGTTATAGCAACCAAATTCCCAACTTGATCCAGCAATTGAACTCCCTCTCTAGAGAACAGTTTTGCTCTGTGCAGCAGGTATCACCTCAGAATACAATTTCAAAGGGGAATGAGGGGTCTAAATCATGCTGAAAATAACACTAGCTTTCCAGGATAAAGAGATTTCATACTAAAGCAGAAGGTATAACTAATACCCAATATATCCCATTGTCTCTTTTTTATATGCTTCACTTGACTCATTTAATGTACAGACCTATCTGATCTCAAATTTAAAATGGGATATATTTACATCCAATGCAATTAAACTTTCTGTTTCTTATAATCACCTATCGTCAAGCCAAGCTGACTTTGTTTTTTGGTACTGGGATTGAACCCAGGGTGCTTTACCACTGAGCTTCAACAGTAACACTTCTTATTTTTTACTTTGAGACAGGACCTTGCTAAATTGCTGAGGGGGCCCCAATCTTGCGATCCATCTGCTTCAGCCTCCTGAGTTGCTGGGATTATAGGCATGTGCCACAGCACCCAGCCCTATGTTGGTATATTTCCTAATTTTCTCTGGCTTATTTGAAACTTTCTCCCAGCATTTCTTAAAACCTTTAACATATATCTTTGCCTGACATGCACCACGGGAATATCAGAACTTGAGTCAACTTTTGGTAGGACAAATCGGAATTACAAGTGATGTAAGACCTGAAGGAGTTTGGCTGAGCTGAAGAGTGTAAGGGCTGAGGAAAAGAACAATCTAACAGAAATAATTAACATGCCACAAGAATGTGAAGGAAAACTAAAGAGCATGTGTATAAATAAGACTGCTGGTTGACTACTCCAATATCCACTCTCTGCTTTCTCATTAGAAACTTATTTTCATATTATTTTTTTGTTTTGTTTTATTCTTAAACAGGATCCACATCATTGCAAAATAATATACTCCATGTCCCAGGATCCTGAGTGGCCTGAGGTAGCCATATGACTACATTCTGCACAGTGAGCTATAAAGAGAAATGTTGCCTCAAGGAATCTGACTTGGATGGAAACTTTTTTTCTTCTTAACTTTTCTTTCTTTCCTCTTGCTTCTGGCTCCCAATGCATATATAAAAACTAGAACCCAGCAACATCTATGCCGTGAACTGACCCTGCAAACGGAAGCCATGTGCTGATATAGATAGAGAAAAAAGACGCCTATAACCTTCTCACACCATGAAACCACCACCATACCATCCTGGACCATCTACCTCCTGGGTTCTTCCACATGAGAGAAAATGTAGCCCTTGCTGTGTTTATGCAATTGTTTTATGCAACAGAACTAGTTGCAATTAACAGAGTAAGCACACTGATATCTAGCAAGACAACTTTTAACTTTTCCCTCTTTAGCACCCCTCCACTAGTCAATCAGAATCAACTTCTTGAGAGGTTCACCAGGCTCTTTCTTCCACTGCCTTGCTACCTCATTTTCCTAATTCTTCTCCTCTGTGTTAACCATATTAAATAAATCACTAGTCACTGAAAATATTTTTTTCTAAAGGGCATTTGAAAAGGAACAGGTTAAAAAATCAATAAGTGGATGCCAACAAATTTAAAAAGCTTCTGCACAGAAAAAAAAAAAAAAAAAAAAAATTAAAAGTGTGAAAAAAGAGCCTACAGAATGGAAGAAAATCTTGGCCAGCTACTCCTCCAACAGGAGATTAATATCCAGAATATATAAAGAATTCAAAAAACTTAACAACAAAAATAAATAAATAACCCAATCAATACATGGACAAAAGAACTAATTAAATAGAAACTTCACAAAAGAAGAAATACAAAAGGCCAACAAATACGTGAAAAAATGTTCAACATCTCTACCAATAAAGGAAATGCAAATCAAAACTACACTAAGATTTTATCTCATTCCAATCAGAATGGCAATGATCAAGAATACAAATAATTATAAATGTTCACAAGAATGTGGGGGCAAACATTTGTATACAATGTACAATGAACATTTGTAAACTACTGGTGGGACTGTAGACTAGTACAACCACTCTGGAAAGCAATATAGTTCCCTCAAAAAGTAGGAAAGGAGCCACCATATGACCAGCTATCCAACTTCTTGGTATTTCCCAAAAGAAGTTAAAATCAGCACACTATAGTGATAATAGCCACACCAAAGTTTATAACAGCACAATTCACAATAGCTAAACTATGGAATCAACAAAGTCCATCAACAGATGAATGGATTAAGAAATGTGGTATGCATACACAATGGAGTATTACTCAGCCATAAAGAAGAATGGAATTATGACATTTGCAGATAAATGGATGGAAATTGAATTACATGGATGTATGATTTTGACAGAAGGAACCCAACTACTTTGTATAACTATAAGGCTCTAATAAAAATTAATTTTTAAAATTTGATTAAATTTAAAAAATTGATTAATTTTTAAAAATTTGATTAAAGTAAAAAATAAATCAAGGTTAAAAATGTAATCCTGGGGGCTGGGAATGTAGCTCAGTGGTAGAGCGCCTGCCTTGCATGCGTGAGGTCCTGGGTTCGATCCTCAGCACCACATACAAAGCAATAAAATAAAGACACTGTGTCCATCTACAACTAAAAAAATATTTAAAAAAAAAAATGTAATCCTGGATCCACAGAATTCAACAAACACTTATTAAAATGTCTGTCGTGTACATGCTAGAGAAGCAAAAATAACACAGCTCATGCCCATGAAAAATCTTACATTTTAGTATGGATATAAAATAATTAATTTTTATAGGAATAAATGGGTAAGATCCACAAAGAACAAAGTATGTGGTTTACACAGGTGGATGGGTGGAGTGGGGAAGAAGGTGGTAACAATGAGGTGAAGATTCTAGCAAAGGGGACAGCCCAGGCAAAGGCGTGCTCAGAGCAGTAATCCATTTGGCATAACTGTTCGGTGTGTAAAGAGTGATATAAGTTGGAGACATACTTTTGAGGTTCCCTGTATTCACTAAGCATGGGAAGTCTTTTAAGCTCATTATACAAGATTTCAACAAGAAAAATTCTGTGCTTTTTAACAATTATTGTGGCACGATGGAAGAAGTACTGAAAGCATCTAGGGAGCTAGTTTAATAAAGCAGATGACATCTGA